>JADLZL010000510.1:0-70849 GCA_015844335.1 Chrysopogon serrulatus | reverse complement strand
AAAAATTGCCAAACCCCCACTCCTTCCAACACAATTTTTACCATCATGTTTGTGAGTCCCAATTTCCAACTAAAACCATCCAACTTGCGCTCGTCCATTTTAGTTTCGGACAAGAATAAGATATCGGGATCCTCCTCCTTCTCGAAGATTCAGAAGGCCTTGAACCGCCGGGCCGTTCCCGAGCCCCCGGCAGTTCCACGCGATGATTTTTATTGCTTCTCGTAGGGCTGAATTGTCAGCCCCGCATAATCCTGTTTATCCAACTGCATATCACCCATACTCGTGTTACCATCACACGGTTTTTTCCGTTTAGTTTCATCCCGTTCATCGCCACTAGCTGTTGGGAATAAACGTTTCTTAGCATCAATTAGCATCTTTTCATCATTCCCCTTCTTTGACCTTGGGGTTCTCTTAAATTTTCTAAGCGTGTTCTTTTTCCCATTTTCCAAAGCCAGGTCCTCTTTCTCGTTGTAGTTGCCCTTACTGCCTTCAACAGGCGCATCTTGCATGGATTTGTTTATTTTGATTTCATCCTGTTGTCCCTCCTTCCTCCCTATCACCAAAATCTCCTTTTTTTCACCCACGGCTGGGAGGGGGCTTTCAGGGGGCTCTTTTCTTCCTTCTCCCCTGTGACAGCAGGATCTCCCCTCCACCGTGATCCCCTTCCTGCCGCCTCCGACAGCCTGCTGTTGGTCCCATCATTCCACTTGCGTACTGGACGGAAGCGTAACTCTCTACCGAATTGTGGCACCTCTCCTTTCTTGAGTTTTATCGAGCACGCCTTCTGCGAGCTCATCACGTACCCCTGAATATTAAGAAAAGAGCACCAAGTCAGTAAATGGCCAAATACAGAAACTCCAGGAATTTTCCCATGTGAGTTTGTATCCCAGAGATGAGGCATTGAGATAGAAACCTAACACATCAACATCAGTCACACTTCAAATATAAATAATCACCTAAATGCGGATGAAATTCAGGTTTACCGTTGTGGAAAAAATAATGACCTACACATGGATGAGGGGCTAGAAGAAAAGTAAAACAAATCTCAGAACTCAGCTCATCTGAGGATCCACAATATGTAAGCTTTCAACGATCCTGTACACTAGGAGATATGCAGAAAGGATTTCAGTATCCTCTGGTGAAGTCAGCAACACAAAAATATGAAAAAGTGGTGCGTGCAACAGAGCTTACATTGTTCTGGGTTTTCACTTGATCAAGTGAATTAAATAATGCATTAGATGTTTGATTAAAAAGATAGCACCATTTATGCCTCTTTGTCTTTCAAAAGCCTTTGTAACTCCTCAATACTGCACAGAAAGATTTGATTAAAAAGGTAGCACCATATAACAAGGTTGTCGACTTCAGTATTTGAACTAACACGTTTTTCCATGGGTCTATCCAAAGATGAGATGATAAATCTGCGATACAATGGTGTATTCTGAAGGACTTATGCCCTACTATAATGTTAAGATAAGATATCAAAATTAGAGCAGTCATACGGCATAATACTCCCTCCGTTCAGAATTCTCATGTGCATTGGATCTGGAAAAACTTTTGTAAGGATAGAAGGCCATTGTATAGATATCAAAATTAGGTTTCATGCTGTTATTTCTCGGGGACCAACACACACATTGGAACGGGTCTGCATGCATATATCTCCTAATAAACCAACGTACTCGAAGAAAGGAAATCTCAGGTCATTGTATAGATAAATATGCATCGCCAGAGGGAAAAGTTTATGGATGTCAATGCTAAACTGATCGGTGATGTAACATTAGATGTTTGAACCCTTATTACTTGTGAAGATCAAAGTGAACGTCTAAGTAAATCAGAAGCAAATAACGTAAAAATGCTCATTTCATTAATGTGCTATACTGGACAGATGAATCCATTATGCCAGATGTCATGTTCGGCAGGGGGGGCGGACCCAGCAATGGACATGTATTGTTCGGGACTTATAAATTAAATTTGATAAGCTGAAACGGCTATTTTTTTTAGAGAAATACCATTTCAATAGCTGATAAGTTGAAGCAAATAGGGATTATTTTTGCAAAAGGAAGAATGAAAAGAAAATCAAAGTTTGCAGACATAATACATGTATATGACACTTGTAATTGGATCGGATCAATCTGAATACAAATAGCTTAAGTTAGGGTTCAAGTGCTTAGTCTTGCACAACAGGAGCGGTAGAGAAGGGAGTGGGCTTACCCGGTGGGTGTGATCGTCACCGAGTGAAGGTCTCCTTAGCAGTTAGCACCGTGGGAAGCGGGGGGGCGGTGACCCGGTCATCGCCACCGAGAGAGACAAGACACAAGGAAGCGCGCGAGGGGGCATGGCCGCATGGGAGAACAACAAAGGCTGAGTCTAACTAAGTCTAATTAAATCTTAAAAAATATCTTTTAAGACCAATGTTACAAATATTATGCAAGAAAATATAAGTAATTTGTGTTGTATTCCCTCCATTCTGTTTTTATAAGTGCAAGGAAGAATGCATCATCGGACATTTGTATTGGAGCCCACTTGACTAGAGCTTAGTGCAAGTAGGCGCCACTAAAATTTGTTATTTTACAAATCACCTTTGTACTAGTGTTTGTGAAGTTTGTAGGAATTTGTTTATAGACTATCCATCCCCCTGTAACCATCTATGTCGTTTTAATTGGGCGGTGGGTGGTGGGGTAGGTTATGGGCGAGTGTGGCCGGTTGTTGTGAGCGGACGGGGGGTTGTTGTGGATATGGCCTGTGAAGGAGGTAGGGAAAAAGAAGATACGGGGTGTAATTTGACTAAAAGAGAATTTCCTATTTGGCATTGAAAAAATCAGTCTTCCTCATAGGCACTCCTGAAATCAAAGTTCCTTTCAAATTTTCTTTCTCTGAAGGGTACTACCGTTCATTTCCTCCACTATCTATGTTAAGTGGTTGTTTATTTATTTTGATTAAAACCAAACACATGTTTAACAAAAACTTGGAGGTTATTCCAAATCGATGGACTTGCTTGAAAGGGTTTTATTTTTGATAAAACTGAAACATTTGTAAGGATAGAAGGTTAAATATTTGCTAGATATTGGATTTGAAAATGATAAAGGCTATTTCTTTAATAATGAATTAAAATAGAAATAGACTTGAGCACCACCTCCTCTAGATTTTAAATCAAGTCTTTCAAAAGGATTTTGTATATAAGCCAAAGATTTTTAATACACTTTTTTGAAAGCCCCTGGAAAAGAGAAAGAAATAGTTCAAAAATAACAGTTGTTCAAAATAGGCATGGTTCCAAATAGGGTAGAAGTATTAATTAGCTAGCTAGTTCGATAAACTGCAAACACAAAAAAACCTGGTAAAGAAAAGCATATATATATTTTTGAAATAGTTTGGAATAAAAAGTTTCGTTTGGTACTGTGGAAGGACGAAATTTTTATAAAATTCAAATTTATGCTATCCACGCCCTTCGCTCGGGAAAAAAAATGTTAGGTTTTAGCTATAATAAATCTGCCTGTCCAGATTCTTAGTTAAAACGTTAGTTATAGCTTGTTAAAACATTAATTTTTTTTGAGGTGGAGGGCAGTCTCTAATAGCTTAGCCAAAAAAAAAAAAAAAAAAAAAAAAGAACCCGGAACCTTACAAAAGATGGCATGGAAAACCTTGTGCGGCCACGCACGCAGCAGGTCCAGTACTACGACGTACGAACGCCCTGGGTCAAAGCCGCGGTCAGAGCACGCGAGGATTTTCGGTTTTGAACGTGCAAATGGTCGATGTGAGGCGTCACTACTCACTGCCGTGCTGCGCCGGCTCGTCGACTTGTGACCCGTTGCCCTCTTGCATTGGACTGAACATTTTTGTTGAGCAGAGCAGGGAGTCCAACTTCGTCGTCGATGACGATCGAGTGCCACAAGTCCTGCTGACTGACGTGACGCATTGTGGAATGTGGAGTTTCCGTATGGTATGGTGTTTCGTTTCAAAATCCGTACGCCGCGATATAGACAGACAGTACTACAGTACCTGAGAGTTGCATTAAGCATAATATTATTCACATTTATAACTCTAATTTAATTAATTATAAAATATATTTTGTAATTAATCTACTGACATTCATTTGGTATCGTCATAAATATTATTTTTTTCTATAATTGATCAAACTTAAAATTCTAAACAACGATAATGTGCTAGAATTGTATTATTGTTTCTGTTTTCTGAAACGAATCAGAGACAAAAGAGCTGTGTGGAGAGTATATAATAAACATATAAGTATTATATGAAAAAGGTATATGCAAGAGGACGTGTATGCACCTGAAACCAGGCACGTATACAATACAAGAGTTCAGTACTTCAGTATCATGCACTACTACTACATACATAGTGCCTACTATATATATTTACTCCTCTTACTTATTACAATGCAGTTCTATTTCTACCAGCTACTGTATTACTTTGACAAGCATATATGTACCTTGCACTATGCAAACCTTAGTAATAATTTGCATAAAGAACAAAAAGAAACCCGTCGAGTGATAGTAAAGCCAGCCGTTAATCAGTTACTAGTAGTAGTCCAGGCTGTCCAGCATGCATGCAAGAGCCGATGGTCGACATAGTTTGAAGCTCTGAAACCAGCACCAGGCCAGGGTGACAGGGATCGGCCGGCCCCGGCCTGTCACCCCTGGCCCGGCGCACGGCACGTACGGCGCCTAGTGGCCGTCGCCGGGGCTCGGGCCGGACTTGATCCCGCCGAGCATGTCGACGCTCATCGACCTGATGTGGCCTGCAGCACCGCCGTGTTGCTCCGCGGTCCCGACCACCACCGTCTGGATGTAACCCACGCCCACCGCCGGCGACTCCACCACTTCCGTATGCTCCGGACCATCTCCCTCCGACGACGACGACACCTTCAGCGGCCTGCTGGCATTCGCGACGGTCGCCGCGAGCAACAGGCACGTCATCGCGAGGAGCAGGCCAACGACGGCGGCCGGTGCCGCCCGCGCCCTGACGATGTTGAGCTTGGCTGCCATTCTCTTGCCGTCGACCGACAGAGCGAACGCTAGCTACTCTGTCTCTCTGCGCTGCACTTTGACGCTGCTAGCTAGCACACACACACACACACAAACACGTGCGTGTTTCCGTTGCCAGTGCAGTGCAGCGCAGACGAGGACTGTGCCTGGTATTTTGCAATCCGAGCCGTGGCGTTGTGGGGGTTTATATAGGCAATCCAGCGCCACAGCCCCGTGTACCGTAGCGTCGTCGTAGGTGCGTTGCGCTGCGCCCCGTGGTTCCTTGGTCACCTGGCCGGCATTGACCGAACTGCCGCCGGTCACCGTTGGCGTCTTTGGAAATCGGCAGAGCCCGGGCCGGTGATCTATCTGATCTGATCGCAGATGGACGGAGCTAGCTAGGAAGCGTCGTGGAAACGACGACGCTGGGACGTGCGTGTACGTACGAGGTCGCCGCGCGATTGGAATGGAAGTTGGGGCGTGGAAGTTAGGACCGCCGCTAGCTATATCGAGAAATCCCGTGGTCCCGAGAGTGGACTTTGAAAATGCAGCCGGCCGACCGGCCAGCCGACGACGCGGACGTGACATGCTGCTGCAGAGACGTTCCGTCGTCGACGACGACGAACAACGACGACGAGGAGAGAGACCAATGCAAAAGTCGCCCTGTTTGGTTAGTGGCGTGGCCTGCTGGGCCTCCCGCCTCCCTGCACTTGTGCTAATTCCGGGTGGAAATCCGAAGATTGGCAACAGCTAGAGGTAGGGGAGATCGCTACGACATAGAGAGGTAGGCTGGACGGATGCAGAGGACGACGATGCGTACACTAGATTATACTGTAGCTGTAGGTGGCGAGCGAGAGCGAGAGCGACTGAAAAGACCACCCGCGCGAAGTCAACGCCACAGCGCGCGGGAACCAGTGGAGAAGCTACGTCCGGACTCCGGATTCCGGTGGTCTCTTCGGCCGGGTCACTACAGCTCACCAGACACAAATGCCTCAGCATTCCATTTCATTTATCAAAGACATCCACACGGTCGACACCCGGTTGTTGGTCTAGATCTCTTCCTCTCCGTAGCAAAACCCCAGCGCTTGAATAATGTTTAGGACGGAGCTCCGTCTCCATCGCACGAATCAGACAAAAGACGACCATGTGGCAAAGTGTGTGATACATCATACAGTTCTGACGGAAATGATGATGCTATTGCTGCTACACACCACCTGCATTTCTGCACCGAAATGTGCTTATAGTTCAGAAAAAATTGGCTGCATTATTTGTATTCATCTCAATACACACGTTAAGTTCTTTAAAGCTTATTTGGCTGTATTCGTATTCACCTCATTCCATGCGTATTGAAGTGCGTTGATTGGGTCCATGGAAAGAATCTGTTAATTTTCCGTCCCAATCCATCCAAATATATGGATTAACAAGACCCTTTTGGGGTTGGGGAGTTCCTATATTTAAAGAGTTTGTTATTCACATGATCTTCGTACGTGGGCTGACAAATGAAGGGCTGCTCAATGCCTCAATCAGTGCAATTGTATTAGTGTTCAATTGATGCATGCACCAGGAAGTACAAGTACACCACACCACTGTGCCATAGCGTCTAATGTGTGTGCTTGGGTCAAGCTAACCGGCTTTCCCGCTAAGTGCAAGACCTTTCGGCATCGCCACACACATGGAACATCTGCGGCTGTGGATCAAAGGATCGATGGAACACTTGACACTTGGCTAGCTAGTAGTGTCAATAATGCGATCATTAATTGGCGAAGACAATTAGCTTGCACAAGCACAAATGCACTTGCTGGACGGGGACTTGACAGGGTTTCCCACTCATCAGGTGGTCGGCGCGCGAGATCAAGCACACACTGCACACGTCGTGTCATGCGCACTCACTTGCCAGTGATTTTTGGTAGTGGAGGCGGCGGTAGGAATGTAGTATCGCCTGACACGCTACGCAAATTAGGCTGCCCGTCGCGCAGTATATTGTGTACTCATATGCGCCATGCATGGAGCATCGTTGTCGAAGATCCGTGCCTCTCAAGAGATTTAGCTATGTTGGATGATTCAATGGTTCTGCGGATGAATACTAAAGATAATAGTCCCGTTTGGAAACTTGTTGGCCCGTCTTAGTGAGGAGTTTAGTAGTGTTGTTTACAAAACTGTCATGTCATATAGAATAAAATAGAACTAACACCCACTCTTAATGGAAAGTTTCATTCTATGATTCCGTATACATTTAATTTTATGACTCATAGAGAGTTGGTAATCGTGTCGCCAGAGAGTTTTATCCTAATGAAACTCATTTCTTCTCTTTCTTCTTAGAAACGTTGTCATGTTATCATCAACTTAGAAATGTTGTTATGTTATCATCAACAACGCCTATGTGACAGCGTATTAAATGTAAACGAAACTTGTAAGAAACTCCGACTGAGTCTAGCTTTAGGATTAATAAGAACTAGGTGAATACCCTGTGCGTTGCTGCGGAAACTATTGATGATTTGGAATAAAATTACTTATACAAAAAGACGTGGCATATTGATGTGGACAACTAAATGAATGATGTGTCTTGATCATAATTGTAAATGTTAGTTGGCCATAAATACATCTAATGTTAGTTGAGAGAAATAGCTAATGGGGTTCGACTTTATAAGAGTTTAAGATGAGAAGTTGGGTACTTGATTCCCCCACTGGTCAGAACACTACTACGTGCACACTGAGCAATCCACAAATCTTACAGTAATTTCAACCCTAGAACACTTGCTAGCAGCGGCAGGCCCAGAAATTTTAGCTCGGGTATTCAAAACATGAGAAGCTGTTATTTTTTTTGTGACAACCTAAACTCTCCTAAATTCTAACACTTGTTATATCATGTAAACACCTAAAATTAAATCAAGAAAGAGCAAATTAGATATAATCACCACAACATATTAGTAATTTAAGCTGCTCTAATACTCTGCAGTGTAGACAATTAGACATGCAGTACGCAGTACTCCACGCCATGCCGCTACCACCAGGCATCAACAGGCCACCTCCACGCTCGGCACGCAGCAGCGTCTGGCGGCCGCCAAAACGCCCGCTTCCCGCCGCTGCCTGGACAGCCGGCTGCCGCCATGGCATGCGGTGTGTCACTCACACTTGCGCCTCGCACAGTCGCGTGCCCACTGGCCCGCAGCCCCAAGCCGGTACCAGTAGCTGAGCCATCGCACGCTAGAATTTGAGTTGGGGACGAGCGTCATTAATTACAACCAAGAATTTGGCGAACAGCTAAACACGAGGGAGAGAGGGACTTCAAGCAGAAGCAACACCGGGCCTTCGTGGGCTGTCGAGTGGGGAAGGGAAATGCATACAAGAAATTAGATTTTGTGCCGCAGTCTGTATAGAATACTCACCAGTTCCCTTAATTTTTTCTGATACACATATACATATACATATACAGACTATATGTATGATTTCTTTTGTCCAAAATTTTGGGTATTCAGTTGAATACCCTTGAATCAAGGTAGGCCCGCCCATGCTTGCTAGTTTCGTAGTTGTAACGTCGACAAAAGATTTCTTCCGAAACTACCACCACACACAAAGCATGATTCTTTTGGCATGGGGCTTAATGAATCCATCCAACCCACTATTTCTTATGCCTTTGTTGTCCTATCCTTTTCTCTCTCCCGTTCTCTTCTCCCAAACCGCCACATCATATTGTTCCTACCTCGAGGAGATCAGGATGTCCATGGTGATGGAGTTTGTCTCATAGATCGCCTGAGCATTGTGTGCCCAAAATGCCGGTGTGAAACCCGCGATGACATGTTCTCGCAATCTGACTAGTGGTCTTCCTATTATAGTAACATTGCAAATTACAGCATGAAACATTAACATCTTGAAAAAAGGAACATCAATGTCATGATAATATAACAATATTTTGTCATATATCTCATAAGTACTATGAGAACAATCTTACTATATTACAGAAAACATAGTTCAAGTAAATATCACCATGAGATGATGGATAGAAGAAAAAATGATGTGTAATAATATATAGAAAAAAAAATAAAAATCAATAAAAGAAAAATAAATTAATAAAAAGGAAATGGAAAATGCATATCACCATTAGATGGTGGACACAAGGGAAAAATGGCATGTGCTATATAGAAAAAAAAAAAAAACAAAACAAAAAGTAAATAGAAAATGATAGTAATAAAAGATAAATACAAAAGAGGTATAGGGAAAAAAGGAATGACAAATTCAACTTGAATGATTTCGTCTTTAAGAATATGATGAGCACACTATGCAAGAAATCGAAAACACAATCTAAAATATCTCAAAGATTAATATAAAAAAATAAATAGGAACAATACAAAACAATAAAATTGTTTACAAAAAATAGAGGAAAAACTAAAAAACATTCCAACGAACATGCATGAAAAGTCAAGGGAGTAAAAATCCTATCCAGATGTAAAATGAAAAAAAGGAAGAATACAAAATATACAAAACAACAAGAATAATGTGTAATAGAATAAAAAGATGAATAGCGAAAGTAAAGAAATAGAGAAGAATAATATCATAGTTGTAGAAAATTAATATTCAAGGCCATAAATAATAATATAGGCTATGTGGAATAACATTTTAGTTCAACAAAAATAATATTCTATATTGGAAGAATAGCATTCCAGTGCAGAAGTAGAAAAAAAGAGAGAAAAATCATGTAATTTGTTTACAATGAAAAAGAAACAAAAAACATGAACAAAACCAAGAAAAGAAATAGAAACCCACAGAAAAAGATATTTCATGGATTCATATATATCATATGATATGGGTTGTACTGAAATGCATTGGACCAACATAAAGCAACCAGAAAATTCAGTTCAGTTCAAAAACATAAAGGTTAGTACAATATTAAGCAAATTTGGCCCTACAAGAGCCCACTTTTTAAAAAAATACAGCAAAGTCCAGGCGATCAAACTAGTATGGTGCGGGAAGGGAATTTGGCCCTGCACTTCTCCGACCCCCGAGGCCTCCGACTCCGAGCCCCCTCGCCCCCCCCCCTCGGGCAAGGGGAAGGCGCCTGCTAGGCAGGCAAGCGCAAAAGCGCAAGGCTCGTCGCAACCCGCGCCGCGCGGGTCGGCTTCATGGCGGCCGCCACCCTGGGCACCCCCCGCCATGACTTGGGCTGGCTCCCCGGGCTCTCGCACCGCCCGCCCCCTCGAAAGCAGCCAGATGTGAGGGAGGGCTTCTTCCTGCGTGCGCAGCCATCGTTCTTTGGCGCCGACGCCACCGCTGAGTCTCTCCGCCCGGTCTTGGGAGAATGAGGGCCCCTCGCCTCAATTGTTCGGCCTCCAACCACATCAAGGCCGATTGCCGTTTCTCGTCACGGTGCTTCAAGCTGCTTTGGTGCAAGGGTCACCGGGTTTCGCCGCCCCTGCCAGAACAGCCCCGGGTTTCAGCGACGCCGGCCGTTTGGTACGCTGCGGGGGCGGGCGCCGTCCGCCCGGCGTCTTAGAGGACGGTAGAGGTTGAACCCTCGCCCGCCGCTGGGCACCCCATTCCCGCACGCCCGCCTCCACTGCCGCCACTGCCGGGTACCTTCTCGCTGTGCCCAGACGCCCCCACGCCCTCTCCAAGCTCTACTCTCGCCGGCAGTTGCTACCGCCGCCTCCGTGCTGTCCGTTGAGGCTGGCCCGGAGTTTCCGTGTCCGCGGGTCACGAGCTCGTGGTTGTCCCTCGCTCTGCCGAGCTGCAGGCGATGGAGGATGACCTTGGGCGGGCTGCCGTCATCCTGGTGGGCGGTACCAGACCCTTCATGTCCACGGCTATGATCGAGCGCTACCACTACGACCGTTTTGAGATCAGTGCGGAGGATGTGGACATTCGCCGTCATGAGCCAGAAGACTTCATCGTGCGCTTCCCTGCATAACCGATCAGATCGGGTCTCGCCGCCGCCGGGGCCCGCCCGCTTCCTCTGCCGGGCGCCCCTAGAGCCGCACCTCCCTGGCCAGCCCTGGGAACTATATGTACCGGGTTCTACTGGCCCTGCGACCGGTGCCGCTCCACGCCAGGTCGGTGGCCACGGCGCAGGTCATCCTTGGCCCGGCCTGTGTTGAGGTCTCCGTTATCCGGCCCCGGGACGTTCCGGTGGACGACGACTGTGATTTCTTTGTCACTGCTTGGTGCGTGCACCCGAGCCTGATCCCCGACGAACAGATGATCCTCATCCCGGAGGCCCGCCTTCTCCCTTCGGCGCTGGCCGCGGTGACCGCGCCGCCGGGGCTGCGCTATCTCATCCGGATCAGGCTTATTGCCTTCCAGGATTGGGGTACTCCGCCGACGGCCAACAACGGTGATGATGGCCCCGGAGGGGATGACGGCGATGGCGGGCCTGACGGTGGTAACCACGAAGTGGGTCCGGGGACTGACAACCAGCGCGCCACACCGGAAGAGGAGCCCTCCGGACGACGGGACAGCGACGACGACGACTCACCGGACAGCAACTACAATGGCTATCATCCCGGTCTTGATCGTTGTTGCTGCGGCAACCCGCTAGCTAACGCCGATGGCGACAGGCACGGACCTCCTCCGGCGGCGGCGCTGGAGGCGCCACTTGCTATGCCGGCCGTACCGGTGGGCCCGGGCCTCGCCACGAATCGGCCGCAAGCTACTCCGTCCTGCGTACTGTGGGCCTCGTCACGTGCCCCATCCAGGGCTATAGGAGTGCCCCCGCCCTTCACGTGGGACAGCGGACACGTGGCGCCTCCCCGTGCTTACTCCACTCCCTGGCCGGCATGCTCCACGCTGCCCCGGGCCGCGTGTCGACCTCCCCGTGGTGAGCGAATTTGAATTCCTCCCATCTGACCGGCATGCTCCCTATCCTGACACACCGCCCCGGGACCCTATGTCTGATGAGGCGTTCCTGTCCACGCCGGGTAAAGCTGCGACGCGGGAAAGCTGCCGAGCGCACTCACCAGGTCCATGCACTCCATTGACCTAGCGCCGCATCGCTCATGCTCACCACCAAGCTGTCATTTGGGCTTCATCGGTCGGGCCCCCCCAAGCTTCCAAACTTCGGGCACGGCTCTAACCAGCGGCACACCCCACGGGCCTTGGGCCTCCCAATCTGGTGTACCCCTGCAGGTGGGTCTCTTTGTGCCCGGGGTGTTGTCGCCCGCCACAGCTGCAACTCAAACGTCCCCCACGGACCCTGGCTGCACACTGCGGTCGGCCGAGGGAGCCGCGTCCCCTGGTGCTGCCGAACTCCGTGACACGACGCTGCCAGCATCTCCCTCCTTGCCTTGGGCGGAGCTAGAGAACACGGGAAGCAGACCACAGTCGTCCACGCCGCCGCCGAGCAATGACGCTACGCGCGGTGCCGCCAGCGTACCACCTTCTGTGGTTACGGCTGCGGCATGCCAGGATGCCCTAGCCCCATCAACGACATGCTCGGCGCCGACATCACCCGACCGCTCCTTCGCGGACTCGGCTGCCTTTGCCGCTCAGACGCCCGCTTCTACCGAACGCCCTGCGCACGAGACCGCGGCCACCGTTGCATGGGTGCCCCAGGGCCAACAACGGGCTGGCCGCCAAATTGGCCTTTCGCGATCCACAGCCTGAACGCCAGGCAAAGCGAGTGCTACTCAGCAAGTGAACCGGAAAACCGAATGAGACACGCTCCGGCACCCCCGACGCCACCATCGCCGCCAGGTTTCACGACACCTTCGCCGAGCCTATTTCCTCCTCAAAGAGGGCCACCATGCGCGAGCTCTTCCCCGCCAAGGTTGGCCGTGGCACACGTGCCGCCGCTAGGTCGTTCTAGTCATACACGCTCGCCCCCCAGTCGCTGCAGTGTTTCCCCATGAGTGCAAACCAGCTGTTGGTGTGGAACGTGCATGGCCTCAACTCTCGCGCACGACGCAGCGCCGTTCGGAGTTTGGTCGAGCAACATCGAGCTTCGATTGTATGCCTGCAAGAGTCCAAAATTGAGAACTTTTTTGTACCCCTAAACTGTGATGTAACAGGGATGGACTTTGACTATGCCTTCCTCCCGGCCAACGGTGTCGTGGGGGGTGCTGCTGTTGCTTGGGGGCGCGACCTCTGGGCCGCCTCCTAGATTTCCGTTCGACGATTCTCCATCACCCTGCTCCTCACGCCACTTGGCGGCCAAGGTGAACCTTGGTGGCTCACGAACGTCTACGGCCCTACCGACGATGGAGAAAAGGCAGCCTTCCTCCTGGAACTCCGAGATACCCATGCAGCATGCACGGGCGCATGGCTCCTATGCGACGACTTCAATATGATCTACTTGGCTGCCGACAAAAATTCAGGGAGGTTGCATCGTGGCATTATGCGGCGCTTCCAGGGCCTCATCGACGATCTACAGCTGTTCGAGCTGCACCTGCTGGGTCAGCTCTTCACCTAGTCCAATGGACGAGATAACCCTACGCTCGAACGCCTGGACAGGGCGTTTGCCATGGTTGACTGGCAACACCGGTACCCATGCCACCAGCTGCGCTGCTTGTCCTCGGATCAAGCCCGACCACGCTCCACTGTTCTTGGTGCTCAACATTGAGCCCTGGGCAGCCCCCCGCTTCCGGTTTGAGAACTACTGGACAAAAATTGAAGGCTTCGCCAATGTGGTCACCACCGCCCCGAACGCCCGCACTGCCGGCGACGCGTGTCGCACCATCGACACCAAGCTGCGCGCCCTTGCGCGAGCTCTGCGGAGTTGGCGCGCCTCTTGCGTTGGTGACATCAAGCTGCACCTGGCGGCGGCTAGGGTTGTTATTTACGAGCTTGACCTTGCGCAGGAGTCAAGAACGCTCTCGGCTGGGGAACTGGAACTACGACGCGATCTCAAGGCAAACGTCCTTGGCTTGGCGTCCCTGGAACGCACAATGGCACACCAGCGCGCACGCTCCCGCTACCTTAAGGAAGGTGATGCCTGCACCAAATACTTCCATCTGCAGGCCTGCCATCGGTGTCACAAAAACTATCTTTCGGCTATCTCGCACAACGGACAGACGTTCACTGAGGAAGAGGCCAAAGCTGGCGTTGTCTTCGACTTCTACAACGGCTTCTTGGGGACACCCTTCCAGCGTCTGCATCGACTGGACCTCGACCAGCTGAGTCTGCCGTGGCTCATGCTTGACGACCTCGTCGCACTGTTCACCGCGGAGGAGGTCGAACATGTTGTGCGTCAGACACCGTCGGACAGGGCCCCAGGTCCCGACGGGTTCTCTGGAGCCTTCTTCAAGAATGCCTGGCCGGTGGTTGGGGCTGATGTGGTGCGCGTCTTCCAAGCCTTTTGGGGGCTTGACTTCCGCAGTCTTAACCATATCAACGAAGCCACAATGGTCCTCCTCCACAAGACCGAACTGCCGGAAGGCATACGGGACTACCGCCTGATCAGTCTGATCCACTCAGTCGGCAAGCTCATCGCCAAAGGTCTCGCCCTCCGTCTAGCGCCGTTCATGCCACGCCTGGTCCGCAACAACCAGTCGGCATTCATCAAGGGACGCCTGATCCACGAGAACTTCCGCACTGTGCAGCTCACTTGCCGGTGGCTCCACGCTCGGTGTCATCCCACCGTTCTCCTGGGCCAAGGCATTCGATTCCGTGGCATGGCCCTTCCTCCTGGAGGTTCTCGAGCACCTGGGGTTTCCCCTTAGATGGCGCGATTGGCTGTCTGCCTTGCTCGGCACTGCAAGCACCAAAGTGCTGATCAATGGCCGGCCGGGTCGACGCATACGACACGCACGCGGGCTGCGCCAGGGCGACCCCCTCTCGCCCTTCCTCTTCATCCTGGTCATGGACGTCCTCAATGCTCTCATATCCTAGGTCGACCGACGACTGGAGCTTGCGCCATTGCTAGGAAACATGATTAAGCAACGTGCCTCGGTTTATGCCGATGACCTGGTCGTCTTCCTGACGCCATCCTGCCGTGACTTCTCCTGCATAAGGCACATACTTGACCTCTTCGCTGGCGCCTCCGGGCTATTGTGCAACCTTTCCAAATGCGCGATCACGCCAATCCGTTGCTCCGCTGATGAAATCCAAGAGGTGCTCTCGGTGTTCCCTTGCTTGGTCGCTAACTTCCCGGCAAAATACCTGGGTGCCCCGCTGTCGCTCACCAGGATTGGCCGTGGATACGAGCAGGCTATCGTCGACCGAGTGGCGGCCAGGCTACCAACATGGAAGGTGAGCCTCCTAACGACCATGGGTCGTGCCACGCTTGTGCAAACTATGCTGTCCGCCATTTCGGTGCATGTCGCAATTTGCTGCAGTCTGTCCGCTTGGGCCATCAAAGAAATCGATAAGCGTCATCGCACCTTTCTCTGGGCCGGCCGGGACACGGTGTCCGGGGGTAAGTGTAAGGTTGCCTGGCCAATTGTCTGCTCCCCCAAGGAATTGGGCGGCCTCGATCTCCCCGACCTAAGGTTATTCGGCTTCGCGCTGCGCTTGCGCTGGGAATGGCTGCGCCGTTCGCATCCGGACGTGGCTTGGGCGGCGCTGCCACAGGGGCCGGAGCGCGCGGTCCAGCACATGTTCCAGGCTTCCGTCACAGTCATCATCGGAGACGGCTGCTTGACGCGCTTCTGGACTGATTCATGGCTGCCGAACGGGTCCATCTGTCGATCGGCTCCTAATCTCTACGGGGCGATCTCCCGGCGACGCTGCGGCCGCAACGTCCACGACGCTCTCGACGGTCGCAGTTGGGTTCGGGACATCACGGGACGCGGCGGTGCTCGTCGAATACGTCACCCTTTGGCACACACTCGAGACGATTCACCTCCAGCCGGGAGTGCCTGACCGCTTCGTCTGGAAATGGTCTGCGGATGGCACATACTCTGCCTCCTCGGCGTACCGTGCATTCTTCATTGGTAGGATCCCCTTGCCAGGTGCCAGGCCGCTCTGGAGGGCAGCGGTTCCACCGAAGATCAAACTCTTCTTCTGGCTCGCCATGCATGGTCGCCTGTGGACTGTCAGTCGCCGCCGACGCCATGGCCTGCAGCAAGACGACAACTGTGCACTCTGTGACCAAGAACCCGAAACCACAGATCACCTTCTCACCGCTTGCGCCTTCACTCGTGAGGTCTGGGCTCGGCTGCTAACAAGCGCTGGTCTTTCCAGCTTAGCTCCGGGCATGGACGCCTGTCTTCAGTCCTGGTGGCTGTCCGCCCGCCTTCAGCTTCCTGACGATCTGAGGCGGCCATTTGACTCGCTTGTTCTACTCGTCACCTGGATCATATGGAAAGAACGCAACCACCGAACGTTCGACGGCATCGCCAGGTCAACCAACCAGGTCCTCGACGCCATCACTGACAAGATTCAGACCTGCGTCAGCGCTGGGTACAGGTGTCTTTCGCTACCCCTTGTGGTAGCCCCGCAGACTTAGGCCGTCGTGTTTGGCCACCCGTCGCGAGTTAGTCTCTCTTTAGCTACAACTGCTAGCACCGCCGTTTAAGCCGGCGCCTTCTGTTTTGTGTCTGGGTGCCCCGTCCTTGGCACCTCGCCGTTGCACGGGCCCCGTGTTTGTTACCTGTATGTTCCCACTTCTCCCTTAATGCAAAACGTGCAGCGCACGATTTTGAAAAAAAAACGTTTATAAAAAACAGCTTTCTCCTTAAAAACAACTTGATGAAAAAAAATGATGCTCCATGCAGCACTCAAAAGCAATCATGATGTGGGCTTGCAAATATTTTTTTTCATTACTGATAAGTCATCCTATATGTTCCTTGAATGCTAGAAGAAAACAAACAACCATCACCAAATAAATAAATAAATATGGCATGGAGGCTAGGAATTCATTTTTTTTTTGACAAGAGCCAAGAATTCACATTAAAAAATCAGACGCTCTTTGCTATACTAAATAATGAAAACAAAAAATATAATATTTGCAAGCTAATAATAGTCTTCATCGTCATCTCCAAGAAGGTGCAACACAAATAGAAATTCTAATATTTTAGATCAGCTTTTAGCACTAAAAAGAAGTTATTGCTATTTTCCATTCCTTTCATTGTTCTAGAAAAAGCTAAACAAGAATCATACAAAATAAGTACCTTTTGTGGCAAACAAAGCCCAACAGGTGCACAAATTATATAACGATTTGAATCCACAGTTAACAGAAGATAACATTATCTATGACAACATTTCATGTTTTATGCAACATCTTAACATAATCCCCAGCAAAAAAGAGACTACCCTATTTGAAGGTAGCCTTTAAAGAGATTTCTTTCTTTAGAAGTGGGATGCTCATGAATCCCGGCCTCATCTAACACACATTTAAATCTAAAATGACTTTGCTAAGCTTTTGTAGACTGAATTTATGCATATTAATTTGACTTGATCAGTGGAGGTCAAAGCTTACTAGGTGGACTTTTTTCAAACAAAAAGTTGATCCTTTTACAAGAAGCGCAGAGAGGGAGCAATAATATAATAACATGTTGTTCAAACTAATTAATTTATCTCTTCTTACCCATATTGCATGGCTTTGATGTAGCTCTTGTCGTCTAATGAAATAATAAAGGGAAAGCAACACCCTTTGCAAAAGGAGACCATAGATCATTGTATGTCACTGCATGCCAAGCAAAGATTAACTGCAAAAAACTTATTCTTATTCCAGCAATATTGATAAAGCATCAATCTTGGTTTATTTTTTTAAGCCACGGAGCACAGGAATCACTTCTACCAATAATATATATCTCAGCTGACTGAGGTAATTCTTTTTACTTGTATCAAGGAACATTCAACTAGTATACCAAAGGTGGATTTTTTAGATCATGCGTTCCATGCATATATGCATATCGATTAGTTCACCATAAAATTGTAATATAGCGTTTCATTTAACATGGAAATCATACAGAAAATACCTCTTCAAGAAGGTAATGCCAACATGTGTAGAGAACATAAAGAATCTGTGCTGGTAAGACCTAGAAATTTGATGAACACTGGTTCAGTACAAAATTGATGTACACAGCATGTTGGTATCACTACTGCAGACGGGGTCTTTGCCGAGTGCCCCGGGCACTCGGCAAAGGAGCAAAAGCCCTCGGCAAAGGCTTTGCCGAGGGCTGCACTCGGCAAAGGGCCCTCGGGAATTTTTGGTCGGCAAAGACCTCTTTGCCGAGGGCCATTTCTCGGGCACTCGGCAAAGGCTTTGCCGAGGGCTAACAAAGGCTCGGCAAAGAAAAGAAGGCGTCACGGCGACGGTTATTTTGATTTGGAGCTTTGCCGAGTGCCCCAACAGGGGCACTCGGCAAAGACATTTTTTTTTTTTTTGGAATTTCTTTGCCGAGTGCCCCGCCACCCAAAGACTCGGCAAAGACTGTTTTTATTTTTATTTTTTGGAAATTCTTTGCCGAGTGCCCCGGCACGGAGCACTCGGCAAAGACTTTTTTATTTTTTTTTTTTCGAATTTCTTTGCCGAGTGCCCCTACGTTGGCACTCGGCAAAGACACTGAATTCTGTTTTTTTAAATTATCCTTTGCCGAGTGCTTATACCATAGCACTCGGCAAAGATCTGAAAATTCGAATTTTTTTTATTTTTCTGTGTTCCATCCACACAAGCAATACATATATATATATATATCCATCAGCACACATATATATCCAGCACCACAATATATATCACAAACATCATCATCGTCACATATATATCACAAACAACACGATCCTCACAATATAACACAAAAGTCCAACAAAAGTCACATGTTCACAACAGAGTGCCACAAAGTTGCATCGCCACATGGTCATCACAAGTCACATGGTCACAATACATCACAATATATCACAATCGGGGACAAATCCATCGGCACATGACGAGCGCCTCCTCACCAACCTGGCCTCCGAGACGACGGTGGTGTAGCGTAGGGCTGCATCACCGGTGACGCATGAGCGGGGATTATTCGAACCCGCCCGATGGAAGCTGCACATTAAATTAGTTGGTTGTGTGATATTGGATCAAGTAATGTAGGACTACGGTTTGAGTACTTAGAGAGAATCCTATCAAATTGCATATAGCTAGTGTGGTCTAGGTTTCTATGTTAAATAAGTAAAACAAAAGCCAACAATACTCTTTGATACTCACGGGAGTAGCGGTAGGAGTAGCTAGAGGACTGTAGGATCGGGATCGAGGAATCTGCACATCTACACCCGTTTTTTGCCCAAGAGCTTGCATGATGCGCATCATTTCCGCCATCTTCTTCTCTGGGCCTCTCGTGCGACCCGCTCGACCTTTAGGCCGGGCACTTAGCTCTGCATGTACCCTATCTTGTTCTACGATACGTGCACGCAAAATTTGGCTCCAATGTTGCGGTAATGCAAATCTAATTCAAGTGTTAGAATATGAAAGTACGAGATCTTTGCGGGGAATTACCTCGGCTGGTCGACCTGAAGTGATGGACTAGGCCGTGGGCGTATGGGGCTGGCTGGCGGCTCGTGCTCTGTGCTTTCGGATCACGTCTAGAGACGGAACGATCTTTGAGTCGATGGCGCCGCCGTCGCAATCCACGGCCCGGCCGTGCTTCTTCCCTCCTCAGAGCCTCATGATGGCGGTGGCATCAATGGGCTCGGAGCGCGCCGTAGTCGGCCCATGGGAGCTCATACCGCCGGCGTGTACTCCTGGACTTTAGTGTACACGTTCGGGTCGGAGTGCGACTTCGGGCGGGGCAGCGGATCGAAGGAGACGGAGGACACCTTGCCCATGTGGGACATAGCCCACGCCGAGAACTCGTGAGACCTCCTCGTCAAATGCAGGTGCGCAGCCTCCTGTGAGAAAGTCAAAAAGATTGTGAGAGAGCAGGCATAATTATGCGTCAAAATAGATAAACGAAATCACTTACGTAGGCTTGTTTGAATGCGGGGAGGCTTCGGCTGCCTTGATGGTGAGTGGGACCTTGCTGGCGACGCCGGGCTCGGCCCGAGCCTCGTGCTTCTCCACATAGCTCGGCGTGAACCACACATCCACAATCATGGTCCAAGACTCGGCATACGCTCGGCACCACCGGGGAGTCACCTACAAGTCATCGAGTATACCACATATAAGAAGATCAAATCGAACCTATTTAATCTAAAAACAAATGAATATCAATATTATTCATATACCTCAAGGTACGCTCCCGAGTCGGCGTCATCGTTCTTGCTTCAGTTTTTGGTGAGGCTCATTCTACGCACCGATGCGTAGTAGTCAACGTGGGCACGGGCCTTCGCGCCTCGTGGTGTATGTCGGTGGCGTACTTCCCTACGAGGCGGCATGCACCGCCCGATCTGCACAGTGTTCAAGTCCTTCTTTTGGCTTGAAAAATTTCTGCGATCAAAAAACGATGTGTTAGGACATTATTTCAAAAGAAGGCTTGAATTGTATGTATTCATCAATGTTGTGCGAGAGACTTACCCAAAACTCCGCAAGTACCCGCTCCTGTTTGTTGCGGTAGTCGTCATCTGGGGCCAGTAGCGTGTACTGTCCCACGTGTAGGCCGGCTCTGTTCGCCCCGGCGACAACTCCACCAAGCCGGGGTACCATTTCCTGCACAAAACACCCAAGATGCTCGCGGGGGGGTGCGTGCGGGGTGCGTGCGGGAGTACTGACGGAAACTTTCCGGGCCACGTAAAGTGAATACGAAAATTTGTCGGTTCTCAAGTGAGTCCGACCATATCATTTGAAGTAGTTGTGGTAGCATGTATAGTTACTTACTTCTTCGCCATAGGCCGAATCACATGACGGTCGTGAGGAAGCGGAACGATGGAGCTTCGCAGGGCCTCGCTGGTAGACACTCGGGGCCTCGCTTCCCTCGTCCTCGGCCGCCTCGCCGCCCTCCTCCTCGGCCTCCTCGCCTCCGTCCTCCACTTCCTCCTCCTCCTCCACCTCCTCCTCCTCCGCCACTGCTGCTCCTCCTCCGCCACCTCCCGTGGAGTGGGGAGACCGCTACCTCCTGTCCCCCTCCTCTCGGCACCTCACATGGACGCTCCCCCGACGGCGACCCCTCACCTCGGAAGAGAGGGGCGTGCTCTCGTAAGTAAGTCGAGGGCGTCTCACGTCGTGGACGGCTGCTCGCCATCTTTGATCAATCTCCTGCATCACAAAAGAATGAACAAGACATATTAGTACATATATGAGATATTCAAAATAAATAAACAAGACATTAGTACACAAATGCAAATAATTGAGATTTAAAAAATGTAGTATTACATGTTTTAGGAATAATCTTCATGATTAGGATCATAGGTCTCGTCATCACTGTCTATGTTGTCCAAATAGGCAACACTATGACACTCATCAAAACATAATTGTTCTTCACCGTCTACACGTAATCTCTCAAGCATTTCTATGTCCTTGGCATTTACCACCACCTCTCCATCCTCCTCGTCATCAACCGTTTCGTTGTCTACTTCCATTTCGGTCACTTCGGGTAAGGCTATCTCGAACGTCCCTGTTAGCCCATCTTCTTGATAGAACTCTCCGTCATATGTGTTTGCATTGAAGTTGTAATCGTCATCATTTGGGGTAGGTAGTTTGCCGTGTGGAGACACTTGGTGCACAATAGCCCAACCCTGAAGCTCCGCTTTGCCTTGGTTGGCATATCGCGTGTAATACACCTGCACGGCCTGTTGAGCCACAATGTAGACATCTTTTCCCGGATAGATAGAATCTTCTCGAACCTCGACTAACCCAAGATGAGGGGTACGTCTTGTTTCGTGAGGATTCAACCAGTGGCATTTGAACAAGATAGGTTTAAGAGGTTTGTCACCATCAAATTGCAGTTCATATATCTCCTCAACTCTTCCATGGTAGTCGAGGCCATCAGTGCCGGGTGTACAAACTCCGCTATTTGTGGTTTTTCGATTGGGCCGGTCTTCCTCGTACCTTGTTGTGTGGAACCGATATCCGTTCACATCATAACTGGTAAATGATTTCACCCTAGGTTGACAGCCGTTTGCAACTTGTTTCAACTCGTCACTCATGGACGAATCGATCTGGGCCTGCAAGCTCAAGCATGATACATCGTTATATTATTCGAACGTACGATCAACTCCGAATATCAAACGTAAGATGCAAGGTGGACATTACCTTCCGTTTGAACCAAGAAATGAAATCAGGCCTACCCGCTCCAGAACCCCGCGAAAGAAGAGTGTCTTGTTCTTGTGGGGTAGGATCCCTAGGTTCATGCCAGGATTCACGAACAAATTCTCTGTCCGAGAAAGAGTAAAAGTGAGAATCAATGGGGTTGGATTCAGAATAGTGACGGTGTATTCAAATAAGATCGTTCAGAACTTACTCGATGAACGGCTGAACCTCGGTGAGGTTGGTCAACACATATAATGTGATACTGCGCCACTCTGTATTTGTCAACATCTTAATGGTTGATCTACTTGCGGTCCCGAGTTGTCCTTGGAAAAGGCTCAAGGTCGATTCATTCTCGCTAGCATTATAACGAGGGACTGGATTATGATTGCTAGGAAGGTTTGCCTTATAGTATAGCGTTGTGAAGTTTGCCACCTCCTCCCGCAAGTATGCCTCTGCAATGGAAGCCTCAATTCTAGCTTTATTTGTGCATTTTTTGCGAAGGGTTTTGACACCTCTCTCAATTGGGAAGCACCAACGGAACTGCACGGGCCCCCCCAGACGTACCTCGGATGCGAGGTGCACGATAAGATGCTGCATCGACAAGAAGAAGCCAGGTGGGAAGATCTTCTCAAGTTTACAAAGCAACACAGGTGCCACTTTTTCTAATTCCTGAGCGACGGTCCGAGATATCTCCTTAGCACATAGTGTGCGGAAGAAATAGCTCAACTCTGCTAGCACTTGCCAGACATGTTCAGGGACGTAGCCTCGGACCATCGCTGGCAGAATCCGCTCAATCCATACGTGGTAGTCATGACTCTTCATCCCGTTGACTCGTAGAGTGACTAAGTTCACTCCCCTTTCGTTCTTTGCTGCATAGCCATCTGGAAACCTCAAGGTCTTGATCCATTGTAGTATTTCTCTTCGATCATCGATTTTCAAGACAAAATCGACCGCAGGCTTTTTCCAGGTCGTTCTTCGGCCACTAGGAGGCTGCATTACTTCTTTCGGTCTATCACACAACTCTTCCAGATCCACTCTAGCCTTAATGTTGTCCTTTGACTTGTCGGTGTCCATGAGAGTTCCCCAAAGTGCCTCGGCGATATTCTTTTTTCGGTGTGCATTACATCAATGTTATGTGGCGAAGAAGGTCATCGAAGTATGGTAGTCAGTCAAGCCGGACTTATGAGTCCACATATGATCCTCACCATATCACGTAAAACCACCTCCTTCTGCAGCAGCACGAGCGCATCTATCGAGCATGAACCTCGGAACCACTCTTGATGTGCGGTTTAGGATCTCTCACCACGACACCTTTTTGTAAAGTGCTTAATGTCTTGTCTGAATGGATGGTCGAGAAGAGAGGAATTGACGATCTTTGGTCGAACGATGAAAACTTGCGACCCTTATTCAACCAAATGAACCTCACAGCTTCCTTGCATATTGGACATGGCATCTTCCCTTGAACACACCAGGCGCAGAACATCCCATACGCTAGGAAGTCATGCATGGAGTAGTGGTACCACACGTGCATTTTGAAAGGTGTCTTTGTAGCACGGTCGTATGTCCATACCCCTTTCTCCCAAGCATCGATCAATTCATCAATCACAGGCTCCATGTAGACACCCATATTACTCCCCGGGTGTCCAGGAATTATCAACGATAAGAACATATTATGCCGTTGAAAGGCAACGCCGGGCGGCGGTCGAGGGGATAACAAACACCGGCCAACATGAGTATGGAGCAGCCATCATTCCATAAGGATTGAACCCATCCGTTGCGAACGCAACACGCATACATTACGAGCCTCATCGCTTTGTCACGATGTTTGTCATTGAAATACGTCCATGCTTCAAAGATCGGCCGGATGTACCATCTTCTCAGGGTTGTACCGTTTGCCATTTTTGTGCCATGTCATCTGTTTTGCGGATTCCTCGGTCATGAAAAGCCGTTGGATCCTCGGCACGAATGGAAGGTGCCGTAAGACATTCGTGGGGATGGTAAGCTGCCTCTTCTGGCCGTCACCATGGTCTACCTCCAGGTACCTAGAGGATTTGCACTTCGGACAGTACGCTGCATCCTTGTGTTCTTTCCTAAATAGGACGCACCCTTTCGGACAACAATGTATCTTGTCATACGGCATCTTGAGCGTACGAAGGAGTTTCTCTCGACTTCATACAAGTTGGGGGGCAGAAGATGAGGTTTAGGTAGCATGCTGCCAAACACGGCCAACATTTTATCAAAGCCTTCTCGACTCAGATTCAACTCGGCCTTCAACCCCATTACGCGTCCAATGGCATCCAGCATAGAAACATCTGTATGCTCGTGAAGGGGTTTCTGTGCCGAGTCCAACATTCGATAGAAGGCCTCTGCGTTTGCCTCCGTCTCCTCCTTGTCACGTCCTTCAGTGAACTCAGTTTGGTGTATGTCATCTAGCATGTCTGCTACCCCAGCATCATCATTAAAAGCCTCAAGACGTGGTCTCACCACCTCCTCTCTGATACGATGGGCTTCACCATGGTGGATCCACCTATAGTAGCCCGGCGTATAACCATTGTGTACAAGATGTTTGCCCATGGTGTCCTTGTTCACCCTTCTCGTGTTGTCACAATGACTGCAAGGACACCAGACTAAAGAATGCCCTTTAGCTTTACCCTCCCCAAATGCATGTTGCAAGAAGCCATCTGTCCTCCTGACCCAGTCCAAGTCATAATCGGTCCGGCTTCTACGGCCCGTGTACATCCACTGACGGTCCTCCATCCTTTCATATATACGTCAACAACTAGTGTGACAATAAATTACAGCTACGTGATGTTCCTACTATCTAATAGGTGAGGATAGGTCCTAATCCCACCCGCGGATGCGTAGATGAGGTTAGTTTCCATGGTCGGCTCCTGTCTGAGACAGAATTTCGGCAGCACCTCCCCGCTGTTCTCCCAATACACGTCCTGCAAAGGAGAGTGTGTATCCGGAGAACAATAGGGACGTGCTGTCGAAACTCTGTCTCGGATCGGAGCGGACCATAGAAACTAACCCATCTACGCATCCGTGGGCTGTCCAAAAATCGTGGACAATCCGAAACAGATACGGTCAGAGTTATGCATAGCTCTGCATACCTCCCACCCTATCTCTTTCGGACGGGAGACGCCTAACCAGGTTATGCGATCTAAGACAACGAGACGGAAAGCAGGGTTATACCTAAGGTGCTGGTGACGTAAGGCTAGCGGGGCCGTGGCGAGTCGGTGCAGTGGCGAGGCGACGCAGTGCAGGAAGACCCGCAACGCCGATGAAGACGATCGAGGTCGCCGAGGAACTCCGGCTTCGCTCCGACAGGTCCTCACCCTGCATAAAAACCAAAGAGATTAGGGTCAGTTGTAATTTTCGGCAGCACCTCCCTTGCACGAGGACATTTCTAATACCTGCAAAAAATGGCACGAAGGCCGACATTCACAACGGCACAAAAGCCAACATTCACAATATGATGGGCTAAAGATAGGCTGCCTATCGGCATAAAGCATTAATAAGTGGTAGAGAGGGGTAGTTCAGTTTACTATCATAAAGCATGGCAGCATATCGTTTACTGGCATAAAAACGATGGACATTCAAAAAAAGATGGGCATAAAGCATGGCAGCATATGATCCTCCAAACTAGATTCTGAGTTCAGAAAACTAGATAATGGATAGTTCAGTTGTTTAAACAAAAGTGTATGAGCTAACATCGACCCCCTACTGTAGGTGCTAACTAGCTTCATCAAATTCAGTTGTGTTAACAGCAAAACAATATCATTTGTTCTACTAAAACTAGGTCTGCCTACTGCATTTAACAACATCTATTAAACTGAAACATCATCTAAGTACTTGACTACTTGGGCTGCTTTTGATTTAGCATAATAAGTTGAATCCCAAGTCAAATTTTACAAAGCCCCAGTCAAATTTACACAAATTATAGTTCAAGATCTCTGCTAATCCAAATCATTCCCACCAAATCAATATTTCATTCTACTTCGTACGCATGCAGCTATCAGATTTTTAGCAAACCAAAAGGAGAGGGGGGGGTACTATACCTGCTCGTGCTGAGATGTGCTCCTGCCGCACAAAATCCAGAAATTGGGATGCTGGTGGGGTGCTGGAGAATGGAGATACAGAGGCCGTGCCTGGAGATGTGCTCGTGCTGGAGATGTGCTCGTGCTGGAGGACAGAGGCCGGAGCCACTGACGCCGCCGCCGAGCCTGAGCCTGCCTGTGGAGTGGGGGAAGAGAGGCACCAAGCCTGAGCCTGCCTGCCGGGACGCAGAGGATGGGTAGGCGGCTGCACGGTGGCGCCAAAACGCGGATCGGCGGTGGCCGGGGCGCGGATCGGCGGCAGCGTGCTGATCCGGCGGCGGCTGCCCGGCCTTTCACGGGCACGACGTGCAGGGGCGCGGTGGCGCGGCATGGCGCCCGCGCAGCGGCGGCGCGATCCGGCTCGGCGGCGGCCCGGCCTCAAGCAGCGCGGTCACGGGGCACGGCACGGCTGCCCGATCCGGCGAGCCGCGCCCGGCCTTCACGAGCACAGCGAGCAGCGGCGCCAGCAGCGCGGGGTGCGTCCGGGCAGCGGCGGCGGCGGCGAGGTAAGCCTTGGCGGCGGCGGGGGTGGGCGCGTCGGTGGGCAGCCGGGTGGAGATGGCTGCTAGGGTTAGAATTGGGCCAGCTGGGCCTTAACCAGCCAATCTTTAAAAAAAAAAGCCCTTTGCCGAAGGCTTTAATGCGGGCACTTTCGGCAAAGAAGGCCTTTGCCGAGTGCCGCTAGAGACCTTCGGCAAATTTTCTTTTTTTTAGGTTTTTTTTTTTAATTTTTTGTGATGCTTTCATATGTTATTTGAAACTACATTTTCAAACTAAATGCATTTTGGACTTCTTTTTGCTATATTTCATTCATTTATTTTTGTTTTGTTGAATTTTTTTGGTATATTTTAAATTTGAACTGCGGTGCAAAAAAATAATAGAATTTGGTGAGCTAAAAAATTATATTCATGGAATTTATTGTACTTTGAGGCTGTATCCGAGGAACTTACATGAAATTTCGAATGTCTTGGTCATGGAACATGACGTCGATCTTGCGGAAGACGCGTTTTTAAATTATATAAAATGCAAACGAATTCTGAAATTCACGAAACTTGTCAAGGTGTCATGTTATCGTACGTGGAGGCAGTGATAAAAAATTGAAAATGTTTCGAGCAAGTTGTGACGGCCGCCGCTTAGAACCCAAACATCTTATCTTTGTCGTCACATGTGATCACATGCGGAGATGCATGGGTTCTATGCAGCGGCCCTTTCAACTTACTCGAAATGTTGTCAATCTTTTTCACTACCTTTATGTACGATAACATGGCAACTCAACAAGTTTCATGATTTTCGAAATTCATTTACATTTTATTTAATTTAAAAACACATCTCCCGCAAATTCCACATCATGTTTCGTAACCAAAATGATACAAATTTCATATGAGTTATTGGAGACGGCCACAAAATACACTAAATACCATTAATACTATTTTTTGGATCACTAAATTATATCATTTCATGCACCCGCAGTTCAAATTTAAATTAGACGCAAAAATTCATGTAAACAAAATAAATGTATCAAATATAGCAAAATAAGTCCAAAAGACACTTAATTTTAAAATATAGTTTAAAAAATATATAAAAAGCTACACAAAAAAATGGGCAAAAAAAAAAAAAAAAAAGAAAACTTTGCCGAAGGCCGCCTAGGGCACTCGGCAAACAGTGCCTTTGCCGAGGGCCAAACGGAGGGCACTCGGCAAAGACTGACGGCAGGGCAAGCCGTTATTCCGTCCACGATCTTTGCCGAGGGCCGATCTTTGCCGGTGGGTCGGCCTTCGGCAAAATTTTTCTTTGCCGAGTGCTGACGCTTTGCCGAAGGCCTGGCACTCGGCAAAGAATTCTTTGCCGAAGGCCTTTTTTGCCGAGTGCTGTTTGGCACGGCCCTCGGCAAGGACTCCTTTGCCGAGTGCCCGAAATTAAGCCCTCGGCAAAGAGATTTGCCTTCGGCAAAGGCACTGTATCCGGTAGTGTATTTTTCCTATAAACTTGGTGCAAGCAATAAGCAAACTTAAACAACTATATATTTAATTGAAGGGAGTATTAATGAAACCATGGATATGGGAAATCCCACACCGAAAAACCTTCAAAGTAAACAATATGCCAAAAAATCCTATCTTGAATCTTTCCGAGAACGACGTATCGATCATATTTTGTAGATATAGGTTAGAAGAAAGAAGCAAGAAACTGTCTACTATATTCGTGCACACTTATACCGAGTGCTGTATCAAAATTAATGAAGAACACAGTGGCTAAGAATCTTCAAGAGATTTAGCATTAACCTTGATCGTGTGTATTTCTGTTCAGTGTCAATTTATTCACAAAGTCAATTAACCAGTTGCCAAAGAATATAATTATATAAAGCGGAGTTTACAATTCAAATAATTGTATACAGAAATACAGCTAGTAAGCTTTGCTGAAAAATGGTGGCAACGACATAGACAGAGTGATGCTGACCTGCGTGCCATGAATCACCCCTATTAGGGTAGTGCAAGGAAGAGAGACGAATATATTAGGAGGAAGAGATATTGGCGCGGCTCAATCAGATACTGATTTTACAGCTGCTGTAAAACCTATCATCGGATTGAACCTCACCAATATCGCTCTTTCCATTAATCAAACATATATGCATGCTGATCATGCATGGATATATGGAGCTGTCGTCTGGTTGCAGCTAGCTGCCTTGCTGACATATAGTAGTAGATTTTCCATCTTCTCATATCACCTACAACTTTGACATGAGAAAGAATCTTGAAATTAAGAGTAGATCAGACTCAACAGATACTAGATCATATATTTGATGCATGTATGCAACAAGAAAGAAATTTACATACCTGATAGAGATCATGATCCGATCCCGCCCTTCATTGATCAGATCGAAGCGAATGCATGTAGAAACCACACGGCTGATGGGGGAACAACAAAAGAAACTTCGAAAGTCTCAGAGTATTGCTAGGGTTAATTGGAAGCGTAACATGGAACTCCTTTGCAAATGATGATCTTACAGCAGATCACCTGATATTGCTGCTATATATTGAGAGATTATTAGCCATGCAGGGGCTTAGACGCAGGCCAGCCAGAAGGCCAAGAACACAGTGATGAAGTGATTGTATGGCGAAGCAGAAGAGTGAAGAAGATGTAGGAAAGGTCGGGCACAAATTGGAGGGGACCTAGCTAGCAGCATGCGATGGGTTTTTATGCCCAGCCTCCATGAGGGAGGGTAGTGAGCCGAATGATGAGCAAGTGCAGATGATGAAAAGATATACTCCTATACTACATATATGTAGTACAAGTATTTCTCTCTCTCTCTCTCTCTCCTTCTCTCTCTCTCTCTCTCTCTCTCTACACACACACACACACACACAACAGTTGGATGGATGCATGCATGGTCGGCATAGAATAGTGGGGTAGGTCGAGCGTTTTGCGGATGAATATGACCACTCCTGCTCCTTCAGTTAGTAATAACTGCAACAATTATCAGAAATTTTGGCAGCCGTCTTGGTACACTGATGATTGAATAACATATAGATAAATAATATTGATTTGTCAACAAAACTGCAACCACAAAGTTTTCCTTTTGCTACAATAATTATTATATTCTGCAACAGATCGATCGAAATGGCTGTTATTGTTGGATACGTGTAGAATAGAATGTGTTTTAGAGAGAGACAGACAGAAGGAAGAGGAGGAAGACGACGAGGATCGGAAGGCGTTGGAGACCTGGGCAGCATCGGGAGCAGGAGCGCAGAATGTGTGTGCCTAGAAAGAAGTCTGAGAGGCCCGTACAAAAGGCTTGGAGTTTCTTAATCGGGAGCACCTTGCACGTAAATCTGTCTGCAATCTGAAGCCCAGTTTCTTAATCGCGCCGGTCCACTCCCCTTTTCTTAATTAATTAACCATGCATGCATCCAACGACGCCGGCCGCCGGGCCGGCCTCTATCTGTTTCTGTCTGTGTGCGCGTGCGCGTGTGTGAGAACAAGGAAAGAAGAAAGGCAGCCGGCCGGGCAGCAGCAGCTAGCGGGCAATCAGAACACCTGCTACAAAGCGGGGACAGCGGCGCCAAAGCGGCTCTGCCGTGACACCGGCGCAGGGGACACGCCCCGCATAGGGTTGCTCTACCTGATCTCGTCTTTCCCTATCATCATAATTCCGGTTTTTTTTTTCTCGCATCCTCCCTTAAGCTTCGTCGTCTCTTCCTTCCTAGTACCTTTTGCACCATGCATCATCTAGTATGATCTCTCTCTCTCTCTCTCTCTCTCTCTCTGCAGGCTGCAGCAGCCCAGCAAACTGCATCCATCCACCCATCTGGAGTGCTATCTATTAGCGAAAGAGCCTTCGATCAGTTTTCTGTGCGCATGAGCATCTTCTACAGTATTACTACTCCATTCCATGAATCATTATAAAACCTATACTATATATTCCACTAGCTACATACTCCAAGTCTCCAGTACATATATCTAGGTCAATTGCTTTTGAATTGAACCGTGATAATAATTCATATATATAGATATGGGGGTTCAAACTGATGTGAGAATGGACCAGCAGCCAGCCAGAGAGCTTCTTCCCACATAGGATGATTATGATATGTGGTTCCACGCAGACAAAAAGCGAATGCATGCAAAAGGGGAGAAAGGAATATAGCTAGCTACACTGGTTGACGTGATGATAGTTGATAGGAGGGGGCTCAGGTGGCGTGCCACGCCCTCACTAATCAGATTCCCACGCGCTAACCCAACAAAATCATCCCCTCCCCACACTTTTTTACCACTCCGGCCGGGTGAAACAGCCATCCATCAGCGTCCTCACCGGTTAGTTACCAGCTGCGCGGTCAAACTGGGGTTGTTAACGACACGAAGGCATGCTTATAGCCCTACGAATCATGATGCCGTATGTATAGTACAGTATATAAGTATATGTACGTAGTACACTGCACATACAAAAATAGGTTTATATATGTATATCCCATCTCAATGACTCATCTCAATGGGACGACGGATGATGAGCAGCTTGCTAGCTAGTCGGTGTAAGTAATCATGGTGTGGACGTGGAGGGAGAGCTAGAGGGCACACATGCAGAAAGGAGACACCCCTCGCATGTTTCGCTCCTGCCCGGCATGAGCGGCCGTCGAAACCGGCCGGCGCTGCCTTGTGTAGCCCGCCCGCCCGCCCCGTGCGTTCGGCCACTTCCACTTCCACCCCTGCACTGCACATGCGTGGAGACAGTTATTATATACGCACAAGAGTAGTACGCGTAGCTTTCTCCCACGCCAAAATAAGCGGAATTATGCCCACCCGTCCCCCCGCCCCGCTCGCAAACGACGCCATCATGATCATGGATTCCCTCCTGCAATACCCCGGCCGGCCGGCCAGCGGCCCCAACGCCCAGCAGTGCTGGCGGCCAGGGCCAAGCCGCCTGGCGCCTGATGAGCCGACTCGCGTATGCCCGGTCTGTCCGTGATTTTTTTAACTATACTAGCGAATATGCTTGTGCGTCATAGTGGGCGAAAACAGTCAACTTAGTAAGAAACGAAGATGGAAATGGTACATATCGATTGCTCTATATTTTACACTTTATGTAAGACTCAGGCTACAATTCATAGAGAAAAAAGGGTCTACAATTATTCCTTGCGAGCTGCACATTTTAAATCACCAGCAGTCTCCGTGTTCACCCCGTCGACCGACGGGTTGGACCCATGTGGCCTTGCCTCCAAGGCGAGGCCAACGCCCCTCCTCTCCCTTCCCGCTACTGAAGCGGCCGGACTAGGTGTCTGGCTGCTGCTGCAAGGAAGGCAACAGTGATGCTTCTTCTTTCTTTCTTGCCCGGTGTACTCAAAGCGATGCTGGCCATTCTCGGTTCAATGAAGCCAGGACAAACCTGCGGCTTATGTGATATCCGGTCTAGTTTGAAATTTGGTCCATATCTATCCCTAATACTAAAGAGGCACCCATATACATGATAATGAGAGTTCAAGATTCTCTAGGGCGTCCCCGGCGACTAGGGAAAGCATGAATATTCACATCACTTCACTTTCCTCCCAGCAAATAACTGGACAATATTCTGTCGCCTTTCAGTTTTTTAACGCAACTGCAAGGGCATCTCTCCCTCCAAAAGTTGCGCTAGCAGATGAGGTGCAGATGCAGGACGTTTCTCTGAAATTTTTTTGGGTACCGATCGCCTGCACTCCAGCACTTCGAAAAGCTGTAGGAGAACAAGTTAAATCGGCGATGTGTATCTTCTGTGCAAATGCTTCCGCAGCTGCACAGTGGCAACTAGGTAAGAGCATGACACCGGGAAGCAGAGACAGAGTAAAAACTGGATCTAAATGACTTGCGCGGAATAATCAGTCAGGCGGGCCACCTGTTGGAACAAAGGAATTTTGCAAAAATTTCCAGTAGAAATCAGTGAAAGGCATTCTGCAAGAATTCCCACGTAATTCATGGGAAAGAAAAAGAAATCCAGCATTTCGAAGGGGCGCTTAACAGGAAATGGAAAAGAAATGGTAGCTCCAACATATCAAAATTGTGTTTACCTCTTTCAAAAAAAAAAAAAAAGTTTACCACAGCACCAGAATAGCAGACTCGACAGGGTGAGCTAAACATATAGCTCATCCTCCAGGAAAGAAAAACTCAAAGGGTGGAAAATAAATAAACTCCAAACGTTTGAATTAGTGGACAGGTATATTTCAAGCACCAAAAAGCCTAGTTAGTAGTTACTTTTCACAAAAAAAAGACTAATATTTGGAGCACCAGAATGCCTAGCTACTTTTTTTACCCATAAACAAAATAACTATTGTGAATCCTTCAATCACCTGAATGAAAGGGATTCAGGCGGGTGTTAAGACTCAAGTAGAAGTTAGCTAGTTTGACAGGCAAACTGAGAGCATCTTCGGAAAGCAAAAAGATGTGATAAAAGGCAGTGAATACAAACTAGGATAAAGTTGACAAGGAAATCTAGGCCAGTATATGCTCAATAGTTTGACTGGATGCGCTCTATGGTCCCTGGGGACGCAATTATTGCGTGTTGTATGGAACCTAAGAATGTTTCTGTTATGGTGCGTGCAAAACAAACTCTGGATGTGTTCTTTGAGTGGATTGGTGATTGACTGGCTGGCATTACCCAAAAAAATTTGGCGAGAATCATTATAATCCCTAGTCTAGGTAAAACACTATAGGCCCTATAGTGTTTTACCTAGACTAGAGATTATAATGAAGAGTCTATCCGATAAGGTTTCCAATAAATACACATAAAGATTGTGACCCAAGCGGCCAGGCTTGACATACAGACAAGGGGAAAATAACAAAATGAAAACTTGATTGAATAAACTGGTGTGACCTCTTAACCTCCAAATGACAATACACTCAGCACAGCAGATGCAGATGCACACAAATGATTAAACCTGCTACACAAGTACAACCAAACACACCAATAATCATACGCATAATATGCACATCTAAAGGTTTAGTCCTACCTTGACTGTTTAGGGTAGGCTAGAATAACATATATATGGTTTCTAGAGTCCATTCACCAACCCCAGCCGGTTAATCCTTTTATGCGAAGTGAGGATAAAAGTCTAAGTGGGATGGTGTAATACCCCGAGTCTTCCAAACACAAAAAATCTAAACTTTTTAAAATTTTTCCTGCAATTTGTGAATCATGTAGCCACTAGGTTAAATGTAAGCCAAACGCAGGAGAGTTTGCTAAGAAAACAGTGCATACATATAGACTAGTGCAATTTGCGCGCCATTGCGCGCGTAGGCGAGCAAATTGTGGCTCGTATTAATGACGAACATATTTTTCGTGTAGAATATGTAGGCTATATAGTAGGACCAAGGAGATATATACATAGGTATATATGACAGTTGTACACTGATGTATATTACATATAGTTTGTTCTAAATGGAAAATCACAGTAGGTTGACATAGGGCTATCGCGTGAGGGCAAGTAAGCACGCCAAGGTTTACATGCAGTGTCCACATGTATAAAAAGGTATAGTTATAAAACCTAACAGAAGTCAGCAGCAAATAAAATTAAGTGACAACAGAAGCTGGCAGCAAATAAACATAACAGAGTTACAGAGACTCCAATCTGTATAAAAAGGTATAGTTATATAACAAACCACTGAAACAGTAGTAATTCATAAATTTTAAAGAACATGGACTGCTTCATACATTCTTACAAAACTCCATGATGGATGGGTGACTGAGATTATTTGACATATGCTCAACCCGACCAAGCTAATAACATGAGTAAAGAGTAACACAGAGGCTATTTTTATCATAGTTGCAACAAGAATCATCCACGCCTGTTTTCAGGTTCGCATACATAATCCGCTACATATATGTCAGGCCAGTGTAGCATCAAAATCTCTCTTCATCTGTCCAGAATTTCCAATAGCACTGAAGTCTTAACACACAGTTTTGATCGCTCTGAGTAGCGCTTTCTCCCAAGTACCTGATGGAGAAGTGAAAACATTGTATATTGTTTCATCTTGTGACCACCTCTGATAATTTCATTTCATCTAATATATCACCATAGAAGATAATTTAAATTTTTCACGGTAAAGCACACGAACCAATCATTGCATGATAGAGCATGCATAGCAAATTTTCATTAATCGAAGATTTAGGAAGCTATTCATGAGTTCACACCTAGCTGGTCTTGAGAAGCACTTACATTTGGTGTAAATCCCAAATCTGCAGTGCCCATGGCCTTAACATTAACATAAAAGTCCCAGCACCCAACCATTTGTCGCCATTGATCACATACATGGTGAAAAAAAAAGGTATGCATGGAATTAATTTCTGAGTTAGAATGATGTGACATACAAGAAAAAGGAAAAAAAGGTATACCATAGCAGATAATGAGACAATTAAGTGAAAGTAAATCACTTATAGAAGAGTGCATCTGCCAAAAAAGGTAGAATCACCCCTGGAAGTAAAATCAACCGTCGAGTATTGATATTTTCATCTTCAATTTTGTTGAGTTCTTTTCACATGTGGGCCAAATGGGGAGATGTAAACATCTAAACATACAAACTAAGGCTAGACAATGGGTGGTTTTATAAAGCAGAAAATTAGCACTTAGCAGCACAACAGAAGTAGAACATATATAGCAGGCTGGTTACTAAAAAAATACTTAAACAGGCAGACAATTAGTAGGCTTAAAGGCTAACCAACACACTATGTTGCGATCTACAGGAGGCTGATAAATAGGAAACTTCGATGATTTTTCATGGCGCCCATCTTTCATAGTAAAGAAAGTAAAATCATAATTCTAAAGTGAATGAAAGAAAGCAAATGAATTCTGAAGCAAACAAGAAAGCAGAGTTAGGCATGGAAAATCTAAAGAGAAAATTAGAGATAAAAATTTAGAAAGAGTGCGTGCTAAAAAACTATGCATGAATATTGCCGAATGAAAAATAGTACTTGCATTATTGTCAGTGTATGCATACAGATGCAATTACATTATCATCAGTGTATGCTTACAGCTGCAGTTGCATTATTGTCAGTGTATGCTTTGCATGATTTCAGCTACAGTTGCCATTATTGAAACAAAGTTCAATTTTATTATCCAACATATTATTAAATAATGCCATGGGAGGGAGTTTTATGCCTCAAAGTGTGGGGAAGCAAATGCATATATTATCTCAGGCTTTGAGCCAAACAGATCCTTATTAGTACAAAATGAAATGGTACAGATTAATAATGGAGCAGATAAATCTATCTATCTGTGCATTCCATCCACGTTTGTAGTTGCTCAAAAACTATGAACACGGGGATCAAGTGCATAAATCATAGAAACAGCAGATGGACAATAGTAGGTTTGTAAAGCATAATGACATGAAGGACATCCAGGCCATTGAAATAGCAAAACCAAGAAAAGCACTTCACCCTTAAAAAGGAAATGTAAAGGAAAAAGCCTAAATGGGCAAGTAACAATAGAAAGGTATAAAGACTCACTAATATCTTAATGTCATGATTTCCAACAAATCCAGCCTATGAGAGCATGCTGATGTCCAAAGGAAAAGGTAGCTCAATTTGTCAGGTGCACACCATGTACAGCAAAGAGGAAGATAAGGATAGTTATAATGCTGAAGAGAAGAGTAAATAAATAGAGCCAGAAAAATCAAGGTTAAATAAGCTGAATGCTAATCAATGATGCTAAAATTATGGACTACCACAATTCAGATTCATAGGGTTTTTTTGCAGTCAGTATTGAAAAGAAAAGAATAGGCACGAAGAATATATGAACCCATATGAACAACAGCAAAACAATGAAAATAAATAAATGTACACACAAAAGGGAATCATAAATTGGCATATCAAAGGTAAAACTGAGATGTTTAAATTTACACCCAAGGAGACATTTTTGGAAGAAAACACTAAGATTGTGAATGAGCTTGATAAAAAAGCGTTTGATGACACTCAACCAATCTGTACACACACAAAACTGAATCCTTTTGTCAGTACAGATATTTTTGGTCTGTAGTAAATGGCTTTTGAGAAAGCCAATAAGAAGCAGCAGTAGGATTTAGCACTTTTCTACTATTTAAGGATCCAAAAATTGAATGAGTTCCTTTAAAAGAAAGAAAGAAAGAAAGAAACTGCATGAGTAGCAGATGTTCTGTCACAGCTACACCAAACCTGACCTTGTCAAATATGCATGAGTACAGAACATAGATAATTGACAAAGAGCCAGAAAAGTACTATATTACTTGGGATTGTAGTATATGTGGAAAAGTTTTCGTGGCTACAGCCTGGGCAAGATCTCCCAGACTGCTATGACTTCAGCACTGGTTATGTGGTGCAGGAATAGGAATTATAACTTTTATCTGGGGTCCTCCATGTACTCCTAGTTGAAGCATTCCATCTTCACCTATGGAAAAGGATGGAAATCTATATAGAAGTGAAGGTGCAAATATGCTGAACTCTATAATGACAAAATGATCTGAATGCATACCGAAGGAAGAGAACTGCAATCTCCAGAAACAGACTTCTTACTAACAAATGTGCTCCATCCAGTGGCCAAGAGATGCCTTCATGGCTGGCCTGTGACAAGCAGGACTATCAGGAACTGAGGACCACAAATTGTTGACTATAGTTATTAAAAATCCAATATCATCCATTCTCATGTATCTTGCATACAGTAACAAACATCAGTTTGGCTGTTCGTAAGTTGCATGATCTTTTTGTTGATGTATAGGCTGATTTTATAACCTTTTAGATTAATTGGGACATCTATTTTTAGAAATCTGTTTAATTAACAGACTGAATGCAAATACAGTAGCGTCCATTAGTTGGAAATTAAAGGCAATATTTGGTCAATTATTACTGAAAATTCATACAGTCAAATGAGCAAAACTAAATAACCATATTTATTAAACTGCAACTGACAAATAGGAATAAAGCAGCACACACTGAAGTGAAAGAAAATAAAAGAAGAGAATATATGACAATGAAGCCTGCAAGGCATTGCATAGAACAATATGAGGGGATGCACAACTAACCTTAACCAAACTCACTAATCGGGGTGTTATGCTTGCTGCCATGTGTTGCTGGAGTCCTTATGAACAATTCAAAGGAAGATTAGCTGAGAGAAAAGCATTGTTTGAAAATGGAACATATGAAAGTAATTAATACTTTCGGTATTTATCTGTTTCCACCAAGCAACCAGCTCAGCAACGTAGGCAGCTCTTCTGGGGTGTGGTATCCGCAACTTGGTAAAAACACAGATACATAATTGTAGCATGCAGTTCAAGTATTAGTTCTAAAAGCATTATAATCAAAAGATCAAGTACTATGGTTCATCTAGGCTGGTTGAAATAGACTAACTTTTGCTTCTGATGCATATATGACCTCTTAACATCCAATGACCTCTTAACATCCAATAAGTAGTAAACTAATATGGAGATGACACAAAATCTTATTATATGCAGATATGCTTCTAAATGGGACCTGCAGGTTTCTGAGAATCACATGTGGAACACTGTCTAAATTGAAGCACATCATTTTTTTTTTTTTTTAGATTTCATCATAGATGGCTGAAATGCAAGGCTTGAAGATTTGAACGGTACATGTAGCAAGTAGCGTTGTGGTGACTTATTTCTGACGAAATATCATGTATCTATGGAAAGTATCTATCAGCACGGACAATAATTTTAGAAAATTGAAATGCAAGTAAAGCATGTCATCTGAATATAGAATAACTACTATAATAATGGTGGGGGAATGAAAACATGGCAACAGTAATATAAATTGGTAATACAAACTGGACAGAAAGCATCTACTGAAATTGGAACATGCGAAGGTCAATACAGAAGAGGAAACAAGAACCAATTTTTTTTTGTACATTAGGTAAAAAAAAGAACCTGATAGTCTGCTCAAAGGGCACGATTATTGACAGAAAAATGTTTCTTTCCTGACATAATGTTGAAGAATAGCTGATGATAGTGATCTGTGCCAGGCAAAACAAAATATTAGTTCTCATATAGTCCACAGACTGGAATATGACAGAAGAAAAGGAAACAATGTTGTTGAGGGACTGCATTATTCTAGCTGAAACATAGGGAAGGAGCCTCTTTGAATGCTGATTTCCCAGATCGGCCATTTCTCACATATAGAAACTGTTATCTATAATCCATCCAAGCTTACTAATGACATGCATGTCTGTTGTCTAACAAACACAGTTCCAATCCTAATAAATCAAACCAAGGTAAAACCAGGTAAGATGGCAAATAAAATCTTCCTCTGACGTCTGAACTGATAGAAGCTTTTACGTGCAGAAATTCTAACAATGTATTCACATGTTGTTGGCACAAGACTCTAAGTATAGCAGTCAGACAATAGAGACTTTAACTATGGAACAATAGAGACCCTTTTCGTTCAGCTAATTGCAAAACCATTCTGGATGTGCAAATGCAAATTAAAGAGCACATATTGTCTAGCTAAATCTGAAGTTGTTTTTAGTGCAGATTAGTAAGAAAGTAAAATGTATGTAAATTAAGCAGCACATATAAAAGTGCACTCATCATTGCAAGGTGACCAAGATCCAAGCAGTAGAGCAGAAATCATCAGAGATGCACACTAAGGAACCAAACAAATATCATTCACATAGTCACTGCTCACTGGCGGCTAGGGTTTCCTCGACCAAGAAACGTTTCAGACACATATATATCGTCCACAGCGAAGAGGAACGAGGTCCGGGAGCGCTGGGAGAGAGAGATCCATTAAGAAGAGAGGGAGGGAGGGGCACAAACCCAGGGGAGGCAACGAAAGGAACATATCATTCACATGCCCGTCCCGCAGGCGGCCGTTTTGCTCGGATGTCGCGGATGGCGGCCGGGGTTTCCTCGCCCCACCCGCCACACCGCATGTGTGAGAGCAAGAGGGGGCGCGAGGTCAAGCCCTCCCGCTATGCCACATCCCGAAGACATGGGGGTAAGAGGCTTTTTCGAGGACTAATGGATCGAGAAGGAAGAAAATACGGACCCATCAAACCCAGCGAAAGGCGGCGTCCACACACTGATGGCGACAGAGGCCGCCCGCCCCGCGAGCCCCTCCGGGACCATGTCCGAGGCGCAGGGAGAGGGGCGATGGTGAGGGTGGGGGCGGCAGCGGAGGGAAGGCCGGGGCTCCGGATCTTGGCCGCCACCGCAAAAACCCGGAGAGATGAGGGGTGATGGAGAAGACGACGCCAAAAAGAAAAAGGAGAGAAGAAGGGGCAAGAATCGGGGGGAGCAATAAGGCCAAAGGCAGGCCCCAATGAAGAGAGCGACACATAACGATTTTTTTTAATAAAAATGAAAACAAACTGCTAATGGCGAGAGTGGTAAACAAAGAGAGCGTGGGGACAGGCCCCGAATGCTGCCCGTGGGCGCCCCCCAAATTTAAGAAGAGAAATTGTGTGTAAGTGTGCCTATGCTTTCCAAAGCATGTTTGTCTAGGTATTGTTGAAATCTAGTAAATCCCTCAACACCTTTTTTTGAATCTTCTCTAAATTTTCCTTGAGTCACAACTTGCAGGCCTTTTTCCATTTTCCTTCTCTTTCTCGAACTCCCAACCCCACCGGCCTTCCATCCCCCTCTCTCAACTTCGCCCAGTTTCTCAAAAGTCCATGTGAACTCCTCTTCAAATTTCCTTGAACCCCTCTAAGAGCTTCTCTACTTCTATTTAAATTCCTCTCAAATACCTTAAGCAAAATGAAAGAGAAAGCCAAAACCCACTCTTTTTTCTTTCCTCAACAGGCTCCCTCTTTTCCTCCAAACCGGCCCATCCCCAGCCACACAACCACTGCTACCCAGCCCCCACTCCAGCCCACCGCTGACGCGGCCCCGGTAAACCACCCAGCGTGCTTCCTGTCCCCAGTCTAGCCACGCCGTCGTTGGTCGTGCCCACAGAAACCCTAGCAAAATGCGGATGTGCCCTATGCAGCCGCGCCGCCCGCAAATGGGCCAAAGCGCCCTCGTGCTTTCGGTGTTCGCGCCTCGCACAATACATGCCGCTGTCCCGAGCGCCGCATGGGCGCTCAAGGATCGGCGGTGGACGGTGGATTGCGTCAAATTTTTATATATCAAATGGCATGAGAAACACATCAATATCTAGAAGGCTAGAGTTTTATCTAACAATTTCTATGAGTTTTTGGTGATTTATCAATTTTTTAGGGACTAATCTAGAAAAAAGCAAAAATGGATTTAATCATTAAAATACATCCCACGAATTATCCGCAACTCGAGGAACTCCTCCACCGAACTCTAGAAGGATCCAAGACACCGGAGTGAAGGGGAACAAAAAGACACCTCTAGGTGGGGCCGGCTGGCCCCACACAATAGTGCCGCCACGCCTCTCCCCATGGGGCCCACATGTCATCTTCTCGGCCTACCTTCCACCGCCTTTGAGGATCAATCTCAGCCCTACATAAAGTCGGTTTGATCCAGTGAAATTCGTTACATCCCACCGTACTATAAATACGGGGCCGACCCTCACAAAACTCTAATTCATTCAATACCTCATTCAAGTCCTCCGATGATCAAGTCATCTAGAGTTTAGAAGCCCTAGTTCATTCAAAAGCCTCTCTAGTTCATAGTTTAGCCTAATTAGATCTAGATTGGAAGAAGTCAAATTCTTCAACTGTGCTTTGATTTCCAAGTTGTCAAAGAGAGAAGGGGTTTAGTATAGTTCTCAAGTTCTCTTCTTTCTTATTGTAATATCTGCATTTGTACGATTATTACTAGCAATATTATTCTTCATTATTATGTTCTTGATTATATTATTTATTGTCTACTTCAATATATCTAGTATAGTTAGTTTGCTATTATATTCATGCATTGGTTTGTATAGCGCTCATCTATTCAATTGTATGGTGAGTGGTAGGTTGTATGTAGGCATGGGGCCTAGATGCATTACCTATCTCATGGATATCCTCGCCTGTGCCGAGTCGTGAGGGAGATTGTGGATGTGATAGATCCATTGAGTCCTTTGTAGGCCTCCCCCCATTATGGTGGATTGGTAGAGTGAGACTGTCAGGTTAAGAGAGTATATTTATATACATGAGGTTCCTGTACTCATTTTTTCCTATACATTGCTTCGATGTGTTTGGAAATTATGATAGTATTACTTAACAATAATTGTTAGACATACTTGCACTAGTTGACATAGCTTTGATCTGTATCTAGAATACTTAGGAGTTATTTCTCTATATTTAGGTTAGACAACATTAACATGCTAGATTGCTCGAAAGTGAATTAATAGTATTTTATCATGACCGATCATATTTATCACTTATCTATTTATCTTTATCTTGTGACATATTCCTATTTTGAGGAGAGTTTGACATTGGCTACATCTCTTATTCATTGCATATAAGTGTTATCAATACTATAGATTATGGGTTTAGCCATACCTTCTAAGTGGTAGAATATAAATGACAACCTTGGTAATACTCTAGGTAAAATACTATAATGGTATAATTATCTCGTCCACTTACGAATCATTCTCAATATATATATATCTTTATTTATTTCGTCTAGTCACATAAAATGATAGATTAAGTTTAGTACCAATAATTATTCCTAGCTCTACAATTGGGGATGACAACCTAGTTCCATGCTTACGAGTAAAGGTAAGAGATAAGTGACTAGTTGCTAAAGACAAGTTAATCGATTATTATACATCTTGTAGCATTGTTATTAGGATGGACGCTATGAGATGCCAACAAAGTTTTTTTGCGCCGTTGTCGGGGAAGGTTAATAAACTTAGGAAAGTATTGATAACCATATGCATCATGAATAAGATCAATCACCTAATTTACCTCTTAACTTAAAATTGTGCTTACCCTTGTTTCATCGAAGCATGTATCTTATGCGGGGTAATGAATGAGCAGTTTTGATCTCCCGGATAATTACAATCAAGATCGAGGAAAAACTTTTAAGAAGAAAAAAGTTTGCAAAGATGAGGGATATTTTTTGAATCACCATCAAGAACACCCTCCAAACTGAAACATTGTTCTGCACAAGAGTAAGCTCCATCATCAGTAGGAGAAGAATTAAAAGCTAACTTGACACTAGTGTTTGAAGCTATGGCTAAGAAGACACTACATGAGTTTTCTACACCAACAAGCGCCAACATCCATACCGGGCCTAATGTCAACATTAGAGATAACGGATTCGAGCTCAAACCTGCGCTCATCACTATGGTGCAAGCTAATCAATTTCGTGGGGCATATGAAGATGCAAGTGCACACTTACATCACTACGAAGATATACAAAGATCTTCACAATCAAAGACATATCAAAAGATGCCATCCTACTTCGCCTATTCTCATTTTTCACTTTTGGGAAAAGCAAAACCGTGGTTTCTATGCAAATAAAGCTACCAACACTACTTGGGACCGTTGCTCTACTTTTCTTGGCCAGATTCTTTCCTACGGCAAGACCAATGCACTTGTGTGGGAAGGTTTAAGTTTTCAACAAAGAACATAATGAATCATTCGCCAAGGCATGGGAATATTTTTCAAAATTACATTGCGGAAATGTCCTCATCATGGAATGGAGGATTGACTACTAATATAGACCTTCTATCACGGACTAGTTTCTAGTACCCGTGAGCCCATGGATGCTATAGCCGGAGGAGCTTTTCTTGTCACTTAAGCTCGCTCGATGCAATAGCACTCATTGAGAAGATGGCCTCAAACCATAGCTGGAATGAGGAACGACTCAACCTCACAAGAGAAGGAGGCATACATCATCTCAAGGAAGTTGATACAGATCATTGAAAAGCTAGACCTCACAATAAAAGAAACTTGAAAGAGACATTAAGAAGAGAGAAATCATGCACATTAATGATTCTTGCATGATGTGAATAATGTGGAAACACGGGGCAGTAGTCAATCGCCCTGAACTCCAAGAGGTCGTAAACTACATCAATAACAACGCTAACTATGGCCCTCAACAAGGTCAAGGGATGGAATCAACAAAATCAAGGATAGAATCAAGAACCACGATAAGGTAATTTCAAGGTAACAATAACTATAGCAATTATAATTTGTCACCTTTGAGAGATCTAGTCGTGGGTCAATCTAAATTACTAGACCAAAGTTTAAAAGGTAACTTCAAATGATAAAGCTTTAGAGAATATAAACACTAGAATGGATACCTTTGCTTCTGCCATTAAAAAACCAACACAGCCTTCAATAAAATGTTAGAATCATAATTAGCTCAAACTCGGTACCAAGTGTTCCTCCATTGGAAAAAAGGTAAGGGTTCCGAGCCAACAAGAAGATTTACAAACCGTAAATCTTGTCGATATTCACAATGCAGGGCTTAACTACACTCAACCAGCGGATGTGAAGTGGATTGACCACTCACTCCCTGAGAAGAAAGGTGATACTGAAAGACCTATCATTCCTATCTCAATAGGATGTCACACCTTTCTAGAAGCTATCTCGTGATTTCAAATAAGCAATTGTCAATATCATGCCTAAGGTAATTTATAAAAAGATTCTAGGAGATCCTTTGTTGTACACAACTATACGTTTGCAGCTTGCAGATCAATCTATCTATTACCCCCAAGGGAGTTTTGGAATAAGCTATTGTTCATGGCACAATCCTATATCCCAGCTTGACTTTGTGGTTATGGGCCAACCATTCCTATGTACAACTTGTTGACGAAAAAAGGTCATCGACCGGCTCCTCACGCCAACACACCGGGGAGGCCCTCGTAGACCGTGGCTGGAAGTCTAAAGTTCCTTGATCCCTGAGCCTGGACCGCAAGCCGAGCTTGGTGACTTGATCTTGGGCGTGTCAGTCAATTTGACCTGCAATTGACAAGGGAAAGCAAACGTTAAATTCTAGAACCTGCCGGTTTTGTTGCCAGACAGTTCCAAGATGTATGGCCCTCAAACGGCTGATGAGTTGAAGAAGATTTACTAGAGAGTCATCCCTTAACAAGTATGGAAAATGGCTTTTTATGATGTATAATGAATGTAAATAAACAATTAGCCGATCTCATGAGTTGATACATGCATACAGTAGTTTCGAGCATACATAACGATTTAATTGCATTTAAAACACTACATGCACACGTATTCTAAATAAGGGCGAATCGGATTGGCTATTTAGCCGATCTGAGTCCAAGAAGATGGGGTATTCACACGTACGTATCTAGCAATCATCAACCAAACAATGACCTACCAAGACCGGTCTGTCGCCCGGTCCTATTAAATTACTTTTCGTGAAGCATGCCAAACCTACATTCACTGGTCTGCCAGCCGGGTTTTTAATAGATTCGATGAAACAACGCTAGTTTGCTTAATGCTTGAACAGATCTGCAGGCGCATGCACTACCCATGAAAAGCATAACCGGATCGATCGTTCGAAATCGATACCATGAAGCAGGAATGGACTACTTGTCTTAACCGCAGCTAAATCCTCGATCAAAGCAAAAGCTGGTTTATAAGGCCGATGGTTTCGATCTCGAACCCAACCACAAGTAAACTTAAAATTAAGATGAAGCTGGTCTACAAGGCCGGGCGGCTTCGAGATAACTCAAATCTACTTTGTTAATCAAGCATCTCTAAACACAAATAGATCTCCAAACCAAGATAGAGCTAGTCTACAAGGCCTCTAAAATTAACCTTCAAACCTATACGTGTCCAAATAAGCCTCGAACCCACAACACGTAATAACCAAGATCGACGTATTAGCCGATACGAAGCTCGTCGATCGGTTCTCGGTAGAGATAAGCCGTGAAGCGTGAATGATCACCGAGACAAAGGATCTTTGACAGAGTTTTAAGCTTAATCAAATCTGGCCAATCTTGATTGGGCAATGATATTGTTGCGATAAATAAACTCAAATTAAAATAAATAATATCGGTAACTTAATGAATCTATTTGATCGCCAATCTAATGGGAGCCGATAACTAGCTCATACCTAATTCGCAGTGGGGTCGTTAGATGCGATATACAAATGAGGTATAAAACCGTGGCAATACTTACAAAACAAAACCGAAGGTCGGACTCAACCGATGTACTCGGTCGATCTCGAGACCGAAGGTCTCGACCCCCCCCCCCCGATCTACTCTCCCTACTCCTAAGGGGTGGCCTGAGGCCGAAGTTATTGTTGTATTGATTGATTGGATGTCCTTTACAATGATCGGTCTTTGATATATATAGCCCAAAGAAACTAACATGAGTCCTACCTAGACATGAATACAAAAATAAAAGATAACTTGACTCCAATCCCTTCCTTCTTTGATAGAGTCCGACGTAGTTTTCTTCATCCCCTCGATCGGTCTTGGGGCACGTCTCATGTCTTGCTGATGTCATCTCTCCCCTGTTAGCCGATCCGCCCGGCTGCCTTTGATTTGCTTTGACACTTTTGGTCCGTGAACGGTCCATGCCCGTTAAAAATTTGGTGTCAACACATGCCCCCAATTTTGGGATAAAATTAATTTTATTCTAAAATTTTTTAAGAAATCTCCGGACATGTCATCCGTGACTTGGTGAATCACCTTAATTTCTATTAGTCCGAAAGTTCCCCACTTTTCTCGGCATGTCTTTTACTTGCATGCGGAGCTGCATCGCCTTGGTTACTTTGTGACTTCACGGGTCTCTCGACCTTTAAGGATTGGAATCATTTCCTCCCATCGTGCTTTCTGTGTAACGAAGTCATCGTTCTTACCTCCGCAGATCATGGGTGGTTCAGGATCTTCCATCTCCTTGTGCCTATAAATACAGGGGATTCCTTCAGCGGTGATTCAATCATCAACACCCAGCCTCTTCTCTTCTGGTATTCTCCCTCCCCGAGAGAACTTTGCACAATGCCTGATCCTCCATGGCTGAGTGTCCCTTCTTTCCCTTTTTTGTCATGCGCTTAGAAGAAATCTTGTGATAGGGGTGAGGGTGTTCACAATCTTGGAATCCTGGGGTCCGGATCCGAGGCGGATAGAAGAAATCTTGTGAGATGATTCTACTCTTCCCTTGGTTGTGGATTTTGCCTCTCCCGAGGCTTCTCCAAGAGACGCCGCCCTCACCCTCTTGCCGCATCGCCGCCGCACCTTCCCGGACTCCGCCGATTCCGGCTCGATGTCAAGTTAGGGGAAGGATGGCGGCAAACTCTCCCGGTCTCGCTGCTCGGCTTTGTGATGTTCAACGGCTCCGCCACGCTTCTACTCTCTCTCGTGGGCTCACGGCCGGAACTTCATCTTGTCCTCCCTTGCAGTTTACGCTTTAGAAAGAATGTATCTCTTTTTTTATGTTATCGCCAAATCTCCCTTCATTCTAAAAATGTAATTGTCCAGTATCAAGTTTGGAATATATATATATATATATATATGAATTGCCGATACCCTTCCTTTTGTCTCTCTCTTTTGGGATTTCATCATGTCCTTTGTAGGATTGGTTCCGTGCATGTATATGTTTTTAGAATCCGCCCTTCTATACGTTTTCCATACCTTCTTGGACCAATTTTATTCCCTTTTAAGTGACTATAAAACTGTGGTTAGACTTGACCCTTCACATCTTTACGATGGATTCCTCGTAACCCGCTTTTTGAAGGTGCTTTCATTGATCGATCCGGGCGCTCATAGTTCCGTGGGGAAGTGGACCATCTTCGGTGAGATCTAGAATGTTCCCGCCTCATCATTGATGATCTGCTAACCGTCCGAGATTATCTGAACGATGAGATTTCTTCTCCTCAAGGCCAGCCTGCAAATCACCTGAAATAATGCTGCAGGTTTGTTAGTCATGTTCTTCCTCGATATTGTTTCTCAATGCCTTACATCTTCTGACATCCCTTCTCTCCTCTTTAGCTTGCTTCCAAGGAATTGAGATCCTTCAAATAACTGTCCAAGGTGCTATGAATCAAGTGAAGCCTAGAGGTATTACTCTGGGAGGGGATGTTTGATGAATCTCTTTGAGCGAGTCTCCTTGAACGGCATCCATCACGGTGCTGCACTAGCATTAGCTTTAGCTCTCAACCTCACTCCGATCATGACCTTCATAGGGCTACTCTCACGGGTTCCAAATAGGGGTTGTTGATCTTCCTTCAACTCGAAGATTTCTCTTTTGTAGCTAATCTTTGTCGCTTGCTTTTTCTTTTAGCCATGGATCTTATAGATAAATAGTCTTGTTTTTTATCCTCGAAAGATATTTGTATACGTACTTTACTAGGAAATCTCACTTTATTTTTGCACTGAAGGTGATGCATATTGCATCGACTATAATCTCTCGGCGGGATTGTATTTTTTGTGCTAAAGGCGATACTTTTTGTATCAGCTGTTGAGTTTCATCATAACGTCTTTGATCATCTTAAAAGTAGATCAACCCATACACTAGGGTAGTATTTCTTGAAATATTTTCCATTAACTGCTCTAGTGTACTTTCTCCCTCTAATATTTTATAGAAATAGACATTTTTGGGAGCGCTTCTTGTAATCCGATAAGGTCCTTCCCAATTTGGTGACCATTTGCCAAATCTATTATCTTTAGTACCAACCGGCAAGATTACTTTCCAAACCAATTCTCCTTTAGTGAATTTCTTTTCCCCGCACCTTTTAGTTATAGTATTTGGTAATTCTGATTTTGTGAGCTTCAATATTCTCCAAAGCTTTTAGCCAATGAAAGTTTAAATCATCAAGATTATCCATCATTAGACTTTTGTAGTCATCGACCTTTAACTCATCCCTTTCCAAAAACCCTCCTAGATCCGATATTAATCTCCTAAGGTAGTACAGTTTCGTGCCCATAAACCAACTCACAAGGTGAGTACTTCGTCGATCCATGACCTGCCCATCCTATAGGACCAAAGAGTTTTGTTTAATATCGGTGCCACTTCCTAGGATGTTCTCTCGATCTTTTTGATTATTTTGATGAGGATCTAATTGATGCTTCCCGCCGCCTGATTGGCCCCGAGCATAATAAGGGGATGAATTAATCAACTTAAAACTTGTATCGGCAAATCAAATTCTTTAGATGTGAACATCTTTTCTTGATGAGTCATAATAGATTGAGGAATCCCGAATCATAAATGATATGCTCCTTGACAAACTCAATCATATTAGCTGACGATGATGCTTTCTTTAGTGGGATGGCTTTGACCCACTTAGTGAAATAATCTGTCGCCACCAATACAAATTTGTGTCCTTTACTTGATGATGGAAAAATTTGGCCAATTAGATCTATCCCCCATTGTTGACACCTCTTAATGTCACCATGTAAAACACCTGGTTGTCATCCTCAAAGCAGTGACATCGAGAGGTGTGGTATTAAATCATGCAACTATCTTTGAATAAATATAAATGAGTATCTCCAAGCGCATAGATGAAATACCATTGTAGCATTTTATTGGGACTCAACCCAATTGTCGTGTTTATTTAATCCCATGGGAAAGGATAGCTAGAGAATATTGATATATATACATACTTAGATAGAATCAACATGACAAGAACATGCTTATGTGGGTAAGCCAAATAAATATATATGATAAGTGTAGGGCAATGATAAATCACTCAGAGTTGAAAAATAGAAACTCTAATGTAGCAAGACAAAAATAGGAGATTAGTTAAGAGGTTGAATTCCTATGTGGTGTCGATTTACTAAGTCTTTGCATCTACTGAGTACATTACACTCATCTATAGCATTCATGACTCTGGTAAAGTACCCAAAGGAACATCACTAGGGGTTTGTGAGCATAGCACACTCCTCCTTCGCGCCCACGTTCTGCTAGTTTTATAAGCCCGGCTGGAATACATAGGACTCAATGAGATTGTCACACCGCGATCTACCACCAAACCCCGCCTATAAGGTGCATGTGTAGGTAGATAATATCTAAGCACCACTTACATAATATCATCACCACTTAACCCACTTTCAGTAATGAGCTAAGCGCTTTTACGATCATATGAGTAGTTCATCATCAATCAATACTATATCAAGCAAAACACTAGAACAAACTAGGAACTTAATAAATCAAAACATAATAATTAAGAACAAAGTCATAATGAAAAGAGGATACAAAGCTATACCAAATTCTCCTGGATGATGGCTCCGGAATCCTCGAGCGTAGCTCAACTCTACTTGAACCTTGCTAGCTAATGCCTAATTAGAACTTGAAGTATTGGAGTTTTAATCTAATTCTCAAGGATGGAACCCTTAGCTCTCCCTCGAGAGAGGAAATAATGAATTTGGGTTTCTTGGACTCTCCAGGGGGTCCTCACTCTTTATAGCCCTAAGTGAAACGTGAGCCATCGGATCAAAACCCACATTTTCATGACAAGATCTCTCCTCGAGGCGGTGGAGCATCCTGAGTGAAGTGGGCCGCGAAGGGCCACCGAGCCAAACCATGCGATGCAGGGTGGGACCAGCTGGTCCCACCCTAGGTTCCTTCGGCCTCCGCTTCAATGTATTGCCTTCTAGTCTCTTCTAGAATGTTCCCGTTCTTGTGCCATCTATTTGTGCATTCTATACTTCGATATGCTTCTAGAATTGCATGCTTTTTCTAATATTCGACCCAAGAGGAAATAGTAAAACACCAAAACATATGGTATTAGGTTATGTAACCCCTATTCCTACGTTGGTGATCTCAAATGTATCCTCTTTTGTGTTTGGTTGACCTATAGATTTAGTAATTAACAGCCATCAACAACAACCCCAAGCTTAACCTTTGCTAGTCCCTTTAGCAAACTGCACTCTTAAAAGTGGATCGAGTTGCTGCAATATCAAACTTCTCAAGAGCTTTTTGCATTCATCTAGATAGAAATTCCCTCAGTATCTTAGAAAAAAACCCGCGGCGACTTTCACACTTAGCTATATTGCCTTTAATCCCCACAGCTTAACATCTTTTTTTTGGGTCATGAAAGTGTTAAAAGACAGAAAGACTAAGTCAAGCACTATATCTCAAGTTCTTTTTTGTTCAACCAAGTTTGGAGTTTTTTATGGATTTTTAAAATAAAGCTCATAGTTTCATTTATTCGACACTCTGTCTCTCTCAAATATGTGGTATTTTTTGGATTCCTCACCAAGTAATGAAGTTGTGCCTTTATCTCAACCTACATCTAAGACTTATGTGGAGCTCATAGGTGTGGGAGAGACAAAGATAGATAATCATACTTGCATAGCATATATTGTGAAGTCAAACAAGAGATCCAAAGAGAAATGAATATTCAATCAAATGAAGATGTGCATGGTGTGTGAATATGATGGATATGTGGTGGAAAGGTGATCTAATTCTACCATGCTCAAATAGATCTCTCTTTCAAAACATTGAAACCTTGCTAGGGATGTAAGCTATCTTTTCTCTTTCTTTTTTTCTTAGGGAGATGGGTATTGAATATCTATATTTTTCTCTCCCGGACACTTATCCATTTTTTCTCAGATTCCCATTTTTTTATTTCTTTTTGATAGCTCATATCCCTTCGGCTCGCTAAAATATTTTGAGAGATGGCAAAAAGAAATTCTGGAGCATGTCTTTTGGTGGATGTATATTTTTTTGTGTCTACTCCTAATGTAGGAGCATAACATTTTGGGTGGATGGAATGGCATGTTTTTGGCCTACCCAAAGTAGTAGTGCATATGAGGGTGAGTGTGTGGATCTTGATTTTAAAAAAGCGTGACAAGTCTCTCATAAGGGTCTAACGTTGACAACACTCAATGCAATGACAAGCCGATAATTGTGTGGAAGCTTCTTAGCCTAGATATGCAATATGGCTCTGTGGAATTTAAGCTATCATACAAAGAAACTCATCATGTGTCTTTTTTCAAAGTTTTAGAATTAAATCTCCAAATTTTAGCATCACATTGGAACAAGATAAATAGCAGCTCTAACCCTCTCAAATTATGTCCAACAACTACCTAGACTTAGGATCGAGAATATGCTACCCACAGGTTTTGATTCGTGAGTAAATGTTCATGTTAGATCAGTTATATCTAAAACCTTGGGAGAACTCTTGACTGTAAGCTAGGTACTTGAGAGAAATTCTAATAGAGCAACTATTCATTATTTCCATGGCAAAAAGATTTTCCTCCAAGTTCTTTTTATTCAAACTAAAATTTAAATAAGCCTATAGACACACTCTTTTTTATTTGATTTTTTATGTTTTTTATTCAAGCAATCTAACGAGCAAACTAATTAACAAACTAAACAAACAAAGTAAAAAACAAAGGGTAAAGTCAACTTACCTCAACATAACGGGGGTGCTCTCACCCCAAGCTAGATATTGCAAGTAGTCGATCAATGTGGTGGCGTGACGCATGCCCGCATGCTTTGGAAGAAGTAGTCCTAGTTCTGGCAAAGCCGCCGATGGTACCGGGTCGTGCGGGTGTAGCCGCTCGAGAATGGAGGTGTTACGTGAGAGGAGAGTGGCTCCTTACTCCTCAAGGGTGCGAAGCCTATGGTCGGTCCTCTACCTTTGCATTTGTTGATCGTGGTAGCTGTCGCCGACATCGGATGCACGACCTCGCCGATGGCCTCCATATGACACTTCCCTACGAGTCAACAGACATTCTTCCTTGATAATCACCGAAATTACCTCGATGGCCATTCGCCGTGTCTTCCCGAGGACTTGGTCCTGCGCGGCTATGGTTGGGCGTCTTGTCCCTAATTGTCTTGTGACGGGTGTCTTCTGTGGGAAGATTCCGCTTCTCCAAAGTTGATGTAGCTGGTGTAGGCTGGACCTTGTGGCATCGGATCAACACAATAGTATGTAATGGGCTGCACGCTGGTGAAATCTTGCCCACGCGCTCCTCAATGGTGCTGCTGCTGAATTCCTGCACATTAATAAGCAGAGAACGGGTGGTGTACAAATTGAGGCTCACGGGTTAGGTAATCGGATTTCTCCGCCATTAATCTTCATTATCACCACGTTTCCTCTCTTTCACCAAGGTTTGACCTTGGTGAAAGTAGTGGATATATCATTTTACCGCCCTCCTCCAATGTATGGAACTAGCAAATTTTGCCACAAATCAAGATAGTCGGCAATTCAGTCACCAAGGAAGTGCACCGATATAAGCCCTATGTTTGAAAACCTCTGTATTGTCTCAACATCATCATGATCGGGAAACCTTCCTACTCTTCACTATGGCATAAAAGCGGCTCTTAAGCTCATCTATCCTCAGCGTACTAGTGTTGCCTCATGGAAAAAGGGTAAATACCAACCATCTATGCATGAACCTCCAATGTGGGCAATTGAATGCTACTAGTCTTAGCATGCTTAGGTGTATTTTGGTTGGTTATATATCCCTCCAAAATCGCTCTCTCACGTAGTCGAATGACAAAGATCAACATCTACCATGCACTCAGCGTGAAACCTAGAGCTAAGCAAGCTCCTTCTAAGTTAAGGTTTGCTCCTTCCTAAAGAGTCGGAATTTACCCCTATTTTCAACAAAATTTAGGTGCAATGTGTATTTAGCGATAAGTAGTTTGCACCTCAAGTTTAGAAATATCTCAAAAATCCCGTCCATCCCATGACTGAAAAGATGGTTTGAAATTCGGTTCATACAATTGTCACGCGTAGGAGCTTAGGTCATACACTGTGGGTCGGGACAAATTTAGCGCCTTTTGATGAGCTTGAACTTTTCTTTTCCTCCTCATTCTTCCACTTGTGGTCATGTTCCTCCATCGAGGCGGTATATAATCGCCGAGGAAGATGATGGCCTCGTTGTTTGGCCGGGTGGTGTCACCGTTAACCTACAAGTCGAGAGCTTGCTTGAGAGGCAGAGCTTTCGAAGTTGAAAGGGAGTGGGCCAGACCATGTCTCGCTCTTGATCCCACTGCTCAAAGGCACTCATCCTGCAAACAAGTGAAAAAAACAAGAGAACATACAAGACTCTAGGAGGCTGAGGGGTTAGAAATATGACAATGGAAATAACCGCTCCGCAGTATATTTACTCTATGGGATGAACTCCTCCACAAAAAGGGTTAGTACAAACAAACAAGAATAAATAAGAAAAATGCGGGATATTGCTACCTCCACAATAACAAAGAGAAGCATAAAGAAGTAAATACGGAAAAATAAATACACGAATAAGTAAATCGAGTTAGTAACAAAGAAAAAAGTTAAGAGTGAAGTTAACAAATCGCTTGCGGGGAAGGTTTCCACCACAAAATTAGGAGGGTCACTATCAGGGGGTTATGGTCCTTGTGGGTGATTACCATGCAAAAGTTTCCTTTAATTAGGCGATTATCTTACCTAAATTTGGGTAGTACCTCCTCTACTTTTGCTTGGCTCTCCTTCTAAAATTCCAAAGCAAGCACTTCCCCTTACTAGGCACTAAAGCAACTCCCCTAGCACTTCTACTTTTCCTTCTTCTTCACTTCTACCTTCCCTCTTTCTCTCTTTCTCTTCTTTAGAATTTTGCAAGCAAGAGTAGGGAGACAAACATCAAAATCGAGATGAAAAGGCAGAGAACCGGAGGGGGGGTGAGTAGAGTTCAGGCACTTGCCCTTTTATAGACGAGGAGGGGAGACGGCCGATTCTGTTGTGGGGATTGTCGGGTCCCCGCAAGGCCAGCACTCTCATCTTTGCTCTCGGTGCTCCCACTTCCCCCTATCTTTGCACCTAGGTCACTCTTTGGTGGAAAAGATGAAGGGTGACAGCAGGTGGGTGGATATTTGCTTGGAATCCAATGTATACATGATGGGATATGAGATGGCAAAGTGGGTCCCGTTAATACGTAGGTCTGTTGGTTAATTATTTTTGTGTTTTTAGATATATAAGAAAAATACTAAATAAAAAGAAAAAAATATTTTTGGTATTTTAGATATGATGTAAAAAGTTAATGGATAAATCTGATTCCCTTTTCGGCGAGGGTCCGATGTTTTATAGTCGTCCGGGCCCGGACTTCTCTAATGATTATGTCTTTATAGTGTGCATCGGCTCGGGGTTAGAGACCTTAAATCTTATTGCTCTTCACACCTCTCTAGTTGAGAGCATTGTTCGGCCATGGATTGAATGTGAACCTCTCTTCCTTGCCATTGATATGGGCTGGATTTCTCGGCCCCAACATCAATGTGAGCATTTGCGGTACTTTCGGGGAAGGGCCCTTCCCAATATAAAGTGTTGTCTTCAATGCTTCCTACATGTCAAGCACAACAACATCTACTGGAATAAAAGAAATCTCTTATCTTTACCAGAATATTCTCGGTGATTTCTTGAGGATGGTGGAGTGGTACCGTCCGCTAATTATAGGCACATCGTCGTAGGTAGTGAGTTTGGAGTAGGCGAGCTTGTCGAAGACCGACTTTGGCATGACACTTATCTTTGGTGCCAAGATCACATAGCGTATGTTCAAACACTTGATCTCAATTGAGCACTCAATAGAAATTTAGGTGTCCCGATCTTCTTTTCTTGATTGGTGATGTATTGAGGATGGCAGCACTACACTCCTCTCGTGAGCTTAATAACTTCGGTGGGCAAGTGGTCTTTTGTTATTCAAGATATCTCTGAGATATCTCTTGCATATATAGGGCACTTGTAGGCATCCAAGAGAGGCACATTGATATATAGGTATTGAATTACCTCCACGCAATTTGGCCAAAACTACTCATCCATCCTTTCTTTTCTCGGTAGATGAAATGGCAAGAAGTTGGCATCATTATATAATTCTTGCCGGTGTTCTTGCTCGGTAGGTGGCACAACTTCTTCTACTTCATCGTTATTCTTCCCTCCAAGTCTTTGCTAGCTGTTGCACGCACTCTTACTATTATTCCTTTTAGGATGTGTACCTTACGGATATGGGGATCACGCAGTACTCTTGCCTCCTCTTGTAGTAGTAATTGAATTGGATTTGCTCGAGGGTTAGTGGCAGGGGCAAAGGGCCAGCCAACTTTTGCTACTTGTGATTCAATCTTCTTGTTATAGCTTTCGATTGATCCTCTATAGTAGAAGAAAAGCTTTTTTCCATCTTAAGATTCATACTCTATGATCTTCTCATTAGAAGTAAACCTTGCAAAAATCCTTCATTGATCTTAGGTTGCTATCTAATCAAATCTCAAGGATGGCGGTCTGACTTGATCCAATCCTTAGGTGTTGCCAATGATACTTTCGTGATCTTCTACCGGGTCAAGGAATATGTGAATTCTAAATATCTTCGGTTCTTGCTTGAGAATCCATAGCATCCTAAATAGCTGACGATCTTTCTTTTAATTATCTCGCTGTTCAAGCCAGTCTAATAACACATTCATCTTGGCTAAAACTACACTCAACTCTTCCCTTGACTTCTTCCACTCATCTTGCAATGTTGAGCATCGCCTAGCGACCGGCCTTGATTAGAGGCTATCGTCTCCATGAGTAATTTTGCTTTCTTTTGATAGTGAGTGACAAAAGGTTCCTCCAAAGAAGAGCATCCGGTTGCTCTTGTGCTCCTTTAGATAGTCCGGTGATAAAATTCTTGCATAAGCAACCAGTATTATATTCTATGATGGGGACAATCGAGATGTAATCTTAAAAGCGTTCCCATACTTACGGGGAATAGATTCATCTCTACTGGCATTTGGGGAAATTGATAATCTTCTCTAAGAGACCGGTCTTTACCAGGGAAGAATCTTTCTAGAAAGACCTTAACAATCTGTCCATGTCTTGATGTTTTCTTGATTTGCATAGAACCCTTTGCCGCCTTCCCGCCAATAAGAATGGGAATAGATGAAGAAGTATGATGTATCTCTAGAAAATTACGAAGATGAGTACTAGCATCTTCACTTGTCTTTCCAGCGAATGGGTAGCTTACGCCAAGTTACGGTAGAGACTAGGCTTAGCTCAAATTCGAGATTGTGAGTTAAGTATTGGTCAGTCACGAATGTCGCCGTGCTTGGAAGGCGAGAACTCTAAGTAGAGTCTTGCCGACTATGGCTGGCGGTGTGAAAACATCTCTTGATTGGTTCATTGTAATTGATGAAAGATGATGATGAATCAAGACCAATCTGCAATACCCTATATATGATATAGACAAAGACAAAACAAAGGGTAAGCTTTGTTTAGCGGAGGTACCTAGTCATGATTCCATCTATAAGTATGCATTTGATCAATATCTTTATGGCTTAGCCTTCCCGTGCTTGGCCAAAAATGCTTGTTGACACCTCTTAACGTCACCATGTAAAACACCGAGGTTGTCATCCCCGGCGGTGACATCAAGAGGTGTAGTGATAAATCATGCAATTATCTTTGAATAAATATAAATGAGTATCCATTAGCGCCTGGGATGAAATACCATTGTAGTATTTTGTTGGGTCAACCCAAATTTGTCATGTTTATTTAATCCCATGGGAAAGGATAAGTAGAGAATATTGATGTATATACCACTTAGATAGAATCAACATGACAAGGGACTTGTGCTTATACGGGGGTAAGCCAAATAAATATATATATGATAAATGTAGAGGCAATGATAAATCACTCGAGTTAGAAATAGAAACTCTCTCCTAATGTAGCAGACAAAAAGCAGAAGATTAGTTAAGAGGTTGAATTCATGTGGTGTCCCACTAAGTCTTTGAAAATACGCTCGAGTACATCACTCATCTATACTTAGCATTGATGACTCCTAAAGTACCACAAAGGAACATCACTAGGGAGGTTTGTGAGCATATGCGCTCACTCCTTAGCGACCATGTTACGCTAGTTTTTACATAGCCGAGGGGGCGGAATACATAGGACTCAACGGGGATTGTCACACCACGATCTACCACTGAAACCCGGCCTATGGGTTGCATTTGTAGGTAGATAATATCTAAGCGCCAACATAATGTGAGCCACTTAACCCACTTTTCAGTAATGAGCTAAGCGCTTTACGATCATATGAGATAGTTCATCATCAATCAATACTATATCAAGCAAAACACTAGAACAAACTAGGAACTTAATAAACTAAAACATAATAATTAAGAACAAAGTGATAATGAAAAGAGGGATACAAAGCTATACCGGCCTTGGGATGGCGACTCCACAATCCTAAGCGTAGCTCAACTCTACTTGAACCTTGCTAGCTAATGCCTAACTAGAACTTCAAGTATTGGAGTTCTAATCTAATTCTCTGAGGATGGAACCTTTGCTCTCTCTGAGAGAGGAAATAATGAATTAGGGTTTCTTGGACTCTCCTCCTCCTGGGTCCTGCCGTTCTTTATAGCCGAGTGGTGAACGTGAGCCATCGGATCAAACCCGACATTGGCGGACTATTGGCGGTAATACCGACATACTTTAACTTTGCCAACTATTATCCAAAAAGGGAAAATTATCATAGATATATTCACATATACCTTTACTATTGACCTATTTCCAATTGTATTGGAGAATTATTGATTTATAAGCATACAAGAAATAGAGAAAATGTCACAAGAATACGCTTTTCCGGCAAGGCGTACTTCAATAAAATAAGCAAAGCCCAAAGTCCAAGATGTCAACTGGGCCAACAACCCATGAGAGAGGGTCCAGGGAGCAGCAAAGAGGGTCATGGGCAAAGCTGGGGCGAGGGGCCCACCCTTAGTCTTGGCCGCACCAAGTCTTGGGCGCACCCCTAGGAGAGGCCCCCGCCCATCTTCTGCAGCGCGGTTCGTGAAGGCGGTGCTGAGGTCGGTTTGGCCCGGCATTTACTTCCCCCCTGCCCTGGAACCGACCATTAGACTAGTATATAAGAGAGGGGGTACTCCCCTCATTTCACACACAACACACAACACCTCTCACTTGTACTCTCAAGTGTACCTCTCCCACTTTTCTCTTTACCCTTAGTAGTAGTAGAGGAGCAAGGCTCAACTTGTAAGAGGAAGAGACATCTTGGCTACTTTTGCTATGAATACTATTCTTTCTATTATGCTCTTCTTCTTTTCTTTTTTTATCAATATAGCAATGTTCTAGAATTAGAGTATAGTTCTTACACTATGATCTTATTTTGTAGACTAGGTAAAAGGTTTGTATGATAGGATCATAGAACATAGAACTTTTAGTTCATATGCCTTGTTCATGATATGCTTCCCTAGTTCATAGTGTTCATATCATGTTCTTAGTATATAGACCTCTGTTCTAACCATTCATACACTTAGATGATTAAGAATAGAGTTGTGGGAGGGATGGTGGTTCATCGGCATAACATCTAAGTTCTTTACTTGTTCATCCGTAGGGTGAGAGGCCCAGGGGGCTTGGGTAGCTATTTTATATACGAGCATGGTGCTCGGTATAGGGTAACCCGGTGATTGCACTTCATAGTCCACAGGATGAGGGGTAGGCGGTGGTGGTGACAGTCCTGTCCGTCCCTCGTAATCTCCCCTAATGTTCGGCTATGGTGTAAGAGTCTAAATTACCACCCATCTCACCTGGCGGAACCCGGTAGGTGGTCTTCCGATCCATCACAACCACAGCTCTATCTCTGACTCTTGTATTTATATAACTAACCACTATCTAGACATTATTAGCGGTATTTAGGACCATTGCTCTGTAGGATATTCTTTTATTCATTATTCTTTCATTCTTTATGCTTCATTCATCTTTTCCCCACTTGAGAGACATTTATAAATTATGTGTCCACTATCACGAAAACCGGATTGTTTACCCTTGTTATGAACATTGGTCTACCTTTCATACAATGTATAATATTCATGATTATGGGTTCGAGACTAAAATCTACACTAGCCTTCCTTTGGCAAAATATAAATCGACACCTAGGATTTCTCAGGGTTGAAATGCTACTTGATAATTCGATGTGTAGCAGTTAACATCAAAACTGCAAAGGTTTACGGATCACCGTTACCTCTTTCACGTAGTTGGGAATATAGTTTTAGTACTAGTGTTAGGAATGCTGAAAGTCATTTGTATAGCATCTCCAAGACACTAGTTGCTAATGCTATAATCCTAATGTTATTAGGGATATAACTCTTTTGGCCCGGTAAGAATAGTCTTGGTATGCCATGGCTGTGCGAGGAAAAGCTATTACGAAACTATCATCCAGGTATATCACTAGTAGCTTGATAAAAGGAAATAACTAGTGAGGGGTGCCTTAGTGCCATGGTGATCTAGTGATATGGTAGGCTGAGTGGTCTGACACCTAAGCATTTCTTACTTATTACGGGATAGACTTACCTCTATTCTCGATAATGATGTTAAGGAATGTCAACCACATTTACGGCGTTGTCGGCGGGGGTAAACCTAGTGATGCGCTAAATGCCAACAAGCATTTACGGCCCCGAGGCAGGCTAGGAAAGATTTTATCGAAAACATAAACTTGGAAGGAGTTATAAGCGGGGCCGGTTTATTTAAAAAAATGATCATTTATTTATTGATCAGTTTAGTGTCTATGATATGGACATCACATTTGCCTTTATAGTATCCCCACTAGTCTTAAGTAAGTCTTATAACAAGCTAAAAAGAAACAAAGGTATTAATCTTAATCTATGTGGCTAGCACTTCCCCAATGGAACAACAAAGAAGTAACAAAGGGTAATGCTATGGTACATATTTACTTATTAGGATAGGAGGTAATACTTCAAATAAATCTAAGCCATCGATTGATTATAATAGAAAAAAGGGGAAATAGAAGATTTTTAAATCCTGCATGCCTGGGAGAAACATAAACAGGATGGCTGGAGCTTGTGTGTCTCCTTGGCATGTTTCCTTAAGTGTCTCCCCATATGGAGACAATCTATTGGTTCCTCTTCATTATTTTCTCTCAAGTCGGACCATACGCATGGAGGAAGCGAGTTGTTACGCTGGTCCGTCTGGCTGGCGAGTCGGGGACATGGATGGCGAGCCCGGCCTGGCAACTTGTGTGGCGGCGGCGGCGTCGGCGACATTAGCGAGGACCGATGACCTTGCTTGGCGGCAAGATGAGTGTGGCATTGTTTTCTCTGTTGTGGATGAAAGCGGATAGTATATATATTTGGGTTGATTTGTAGAAAAACTTCACTAGCAATCTAGAGAATTTATCTTGAAAAAGACTGGGTCCATTATCGTTTCTTCTTCAAGTACTCCACCGCTTCTTAGAACCGTCACTTTTCTTTTGAGATCACCGTATGGGTTTGGAAAGTCAATCCAGCGAGTACTCTTCCCCAATGTTGCCAAGCGTGCTTACTTGGGGCCGTATCAACCTTGGTGATAAGAACTTTGAACTACGCCTTGGTCTTATCACTATATAGTGCGAGCAAAGCACATTAGGTGGCTTGCGAATGAGAGGAGACATAGCCTATCTCCAGCAGTTCACGGAGTATGCGACACCATCGTCATAAAAGGCGTGCTTGCGGAGGCCATCAGCCTCCCGCTGTTCCCCTTCTCCCTCACGGGGAAAGCGAAAGCGATGGTTCTACAAGGACCGGGTGTTTTCCCTTCTCCCTCACGGGAAGAAGTAGCTTGATGGTTCTCTGAAGGCCGGGAAAATTTGTTGACACAGGCCAAGTGCTTTCGGTGGCGTTCCTTAAGTTGTTCCCTCTTGGCAAAATATCGCGCCCTTAGAAGGGAAGATCACATCGTTCGTTCAATGAGCAGCAGGTATCTGTGAAGCATGGGGACGGTACGCAAGACTACATTCAAGCCTTCCCACACCATGGGATGGAAAAATTGGATGATCCACGCAAATATACATGAGGGGTTAATCCCCATGAAGGAGCCATCACGGGCCCGGCTGCGGTACGGAGGGAGCATTCCTCTCCCTCACCATCAGCGGGAAGGCTTTCGGTCCCGAAAATCTTTGTCAATCAAGGATGGGGAGGAAAGGTCGATCACAAAAAGCGAAAAGGCATGAAAGCGAAAAGCCCGAGATATATGCTTGTCGTAAAATGGACCTCTTGCTCAGAAAGGTCGGGCAGAAAGAGCCCACAAAAAGATGCCATGAAGAAGGCCACATCAAGCTATAGACTCACATGACGTGTGAGTGCGTGGCAATGTTGGCCATTCAGGGGAATAACTACCTCGAAATCCGTGAAGAAGATGCCTACATCAACAACGGCAACAAGAAGAACTATCGCCAACAAAATAATGGATGGAATAATCAACCTGGTCAACAAGGAGCAACACAAGAGCAAGAAATCACAGCTCTCGCGGCAAGCCTCGCTAAAGCAAAGCTTCCTCGCTTCACCTCACCACACACCATGAAAAGATTCACGGAGGGGGTAGCGGAGTCGTCAAGAGGATGACAGGTCTCACTCAAAGGCAAGGGGGAGTTCAAGCACCTTACTCCCACCGAAAGCATGAAGAAAGCTCGGTGCATGAAGACTCCCAGATCGTGGGGGAAGGGAACAAGCTTAGATGGATGCCATGCCCGACATCGGCCTAGAAGGGGATTGAGAGGAGCAAGCCTACAACCTCATCAAAGAGCTCACATGCCCACACGCGTAGCGTATGTTTACGGCCCCGTCAACCCGGTACCACTCAAAAGGGGAAAGCATCGAGCTCACACCAACCCCAAAGCAAACACCACCCCCTTTCTTCTCACCGATGGGACAGCCTGGGGTATCTCCCGAGCAATGCACACACCAGGATATACTCCTCAAAATGCATTCGCGAGGGCATACTCCATACCCATATGAGGTCGGAGGGTCGTGGGTACCGCGAGAGTGGGGATGAGGCTTGGGAAGCCACCACCACTCCTCGGACTCGAGGGAATGGCACCCCATGTGCCACCATGCAAGTCGATCACACTAGAGATGCTCCACACTCACTGGGCGGACTTGTGATCCGCACTGATGAGTTACAGGAGGAGACGGCATGGCAGTACCGCCAACAACAACAATGGCAACTCTAGAATCAACAGTGGCAACAATAGCACCATCGAGCATCACCAAGCAGTAGGCGAACCCGAAAGCAGCAACAACAGTGGGCCCACCTCAACGAACAAATGAGGATCCAGTATGAGCAGCAGCGAGCCTTACGGAGGTCCCGGGGTTTCAACCACGGAGGCTAAGATCAAAACCGGCTTGGGGGAGGACCCCCACTCGAGGTATCATTGCATTTGCATTTTTAATTTCTAAATATTTCCCTTTTCCCCGCATATGCATATTTAAATTCAAAAAAATAAAAATGAATTCCGCTTCAATATGTAAGTATGCTATGCATAGTTTTTCCTTGTTGGAAATGATGAATAGTTGCTACGTTTTTTATGATTCATCTATGCCTAGCTTATGACTTAGTTCTCTCCCAAGATTTAAGTTTATTGGTTTTGAAATATTCATTTTAGAAACTTGAAAACTTAGTGGGATGCATAAAGCTTGATCCAGTCTAGGGGTGGTATGAAGCTTGATTTGGTAAGAATAAGAATTTGTTACAATCTTACTGCGAGAAAAGCTTGAATACCGAGTCTTAAAAAATTTTAAAAAACCAGAGTCCTTTTTGATATGATCTAAAGATTGCTTTGTTATGCACCCATGATCGGAATTCACATACATAATAAAAATCAATTTTTGCTCTCCATGTGATTCTCTCTTAGAAGTCAAAAAAGGAAGTGTGGGCTATAAATAAAGATGTCATGTAAACAAGCATGAGCCAATAAAAAGATGCCATGAGCCAAAAAAAAGAGAATAAAACAAGGGGTGCAGACACTTGGCGAAAAATGGTACAAAAAGTACCCGTCAGAGAGACTAGCCCCACTTCTCAGAAAGACAGAAAAAAGATAGTCATGCATAAGTTTAAAAGAAAAAGAAAATAAACTTTCTTTCCGATCCAAAGTGTATAGCTTCGATAATTTGCTAGGATCTAATTATTTGACTTTGCTCTTCATACCGAAAATACAAACTCCGGGGAAAGAAGGCAATTCAAAAGGTAGAATGTATACAAAATCTACCTCTCTTGCTAAAAATACTAACCTAAAGATAAAGTGATAGCTATAAGCCCCCATGAGTGACAAGTAAAAAAGGATGAGCATAAAAACCAATTTATTTGGATCAAGGAGGAAAACTTTGTTATAATCCTGGCACTTGTGAAACATAATCGGCATGGTAGCACCTCTCGATCAACAACTGTTCTTAGCTTTGCTCAGGGCCGAGCAAAAGGGGTAAGCTGGGGGATTTTGTTAGCGGTAAATACCCACATACTTTAATCGCCAACTATTATCCAAAAAGGGAAAATTATTATAGATATATTCATATACCTTTACTTGTTGACCTATTTCCACTTGTATTGGAGAATTATTGATTTAAGGTGAAACATACAAGAAATAGAGGAAAAGGTCACAAGAATAGCTGCTTTTCCGATACAAGGCGTACTTCAATAAAATAAGCAAAGCCCAAAGTCAAGATGTCAACTGGACCAACAACTCATGAGAGAGGGGTCCAGGAGCGGCAAGAGGGTCATGGGCCAAAAGGCCAGCCGGCCACCCCCGTGCCCGGTAGGCAGGGCGCCCCTGGGAGGGCCGCCACCCATCTTTCTGCAAAGGTTGCGTGAAGCCGGTCTTGAGGTCGGTTTGGCCCGGCATTTACTTCCCCCTGGAACCGACCATTAGACTAGTATATAAGAGGGGGTACTCCCTCATTTTCACACAACACACTACACCTCTTTCACTTGTGCTCTCAAGTGTTGCCTCTTCAATTTTCTCTTTGTCCTTAGTAGTAGTAAGGAGCAAGGGCTCAACTTGTAAGAGGAAGAGACATCTTTGCTCCTTTTTGGTATGAATACTATTCTTTTCCATTATGCTCTTCTTCTCTTTTTTTATCAATATAGCAATGTTCTAGAATTAGAGTATAGTTCTTTTACTATGATCTTATTGTGTAGACTAGGTAAAGGTTTGTATGATAGGATCATGGGAACATAGAACTTCTAGTTCATATGCCCACATCATCATATGCTTACTAGTTTATAGTGTTCATATCATGTTCTTAGCATATAGAGCTCGTTTCTTAACCATTCATACACTTAGATGATTAAGAATAGAGTTGTGGGAGGGATGGTGGTTCATCGCTGAAACATCCAAGTTCTTTACTTGTTCATCCATGGGGTGAGAACCCGGGGGCTTGGGTAGCTTCATTTTATATGCAAGCATGGTGCTCGGGTATAGGGTAGTTGGTGATTGCACTTCATAGTCCATGGATGAGGGGGTGGGCGGCGGTGGTGGCGCCATCCGTCCCTTTATAATCTCCCCCGTTCGTCTATGGTGTAGGAGTCTAAATTACCACCCATCTCGCCTTTGCTGCGGGTGGTCTTCCGATCCATCGCAAACCTGACTCTATCTCGACTCATGTGTTTGTATGACTAACCACTATCTGAACATTAGCTGTGTGGGACCTTTGCTCACAGGGATATTCTTTTATTCATTATTCTTTCATTCTTTATGCTTCATTCATCTTTTTCCCCACTTGAGAGACATTTATGCGTATTGTGTGTCCCATACATCACTTGAAAACCATATTGTTTACCCCCGTTATGAACATTGGTCTACCTTTAACAACGTATAATATTTATGATTATGGTTTTAGACTAAAATCTACACTAGCCTTCTTTGGAAAATATAAATACGACATCTAGGATTTCTCCAGGTTGAAATACTACAACGAAATTCCGTGTGCTTGATTAACATCAAAAAACGCAAAAGGTTCTGGGATCACCGTTACCTCTTTCCTATAGTTGGAAATATAGTTTTAGTACTAGTGTTAAGGAGTGCTGAAAAGTGATAGCATCTCCAAGACACTAGGCGCTGTCTAATGCTATAATCCGACGTTATTAGAGATATAACTCTCTTTGGACAAATGGTAAGAATAGTCTTGGTATGTCACGCGTGCCCGTGCCGGGGCTATTCTGAAACTATCATCGGTATATATCACTAGTAGCCGATAAAGGAATAACGAGTGAGTGTGCCTCGTCTGCCATGGCTGATCTAGTGACATTGGTAGGTGGGTACACCACCCAACATTTCTCATTTCTTACCCATTCCACGGATAGACCTTGCCTCTATTCGTGTGTATCCAAGAATGTCAACCGCATTTAAATTTGTCACCGGGGTCCAAACTTGGTGATGCGCTAAGAAATGCCAACACGGACGGTGAATCTCTCCTCAAGGCGGTGGGCATCTGACGAAGTGGGCTGCGAAGGAGCCGCTGACGAACCGGGCCGGTCCCACTAGGTCCGGCTAGGCCTCCTCTTCGATGTATTGCCTTCCTAGTCTCTTCTAGAATGTTCTATGCGTTGCCCGTCATAGCAGTCTATTTATGTATTCTACACTCCGATAATGGCTGGATTTAGCGTCTTTGCCAATATTCACTGTGAGAAAATTAGTGAAACACTAAAACTCATGGTATTGATTAAATTAGCCAGCCCCTGTTCCTACATTGGTGATCTCAAATGTTACCCTCTTTGGTGTTTGGTTGACCTATAGATTTGGTAATTACCGTATGATCAACACCCATTCTCTAAATGGCCAAGGTTTCATAATTGATTCATAGCCCGTCTTTGAGACTTACGGATATTTTTAAATCCCAGCACTCGACATCCTCTCTATAATACAAGAAAACAGTCCTCTAGCATAGTCGGAAAAGTATCCCGTTCTCTTAATCATCCACTTCATCTTATGAGCGGGCGGGTGTGGCCTACGGACACCTTCATGAATTTCACCTATAAATAACTTTAGTTTTAGTTAAGGCACTTGAGAAGTACACCATCGTGTCTTGTAATATAGCTGATCATCAAGGAGAACAAATTTGATAGCTTTGTATCTTAACTTTACGGATAATCATCATGAAGGTTCCTTCAAATATTCAATAATTTTATTTCTCCCGTTCTTTTATCAATCGATGAGCTCATCGATTAATATCTCATTAATTTGCGCCGACATACGAGCACTCTAAGCTAACCCGATTAGCTTCTTGATTTTGATTTTACGGGGATATGCCTATAACAATGGAAGAAAAGAATTAAGTAATTCCCGACCAATCTTACGTAATATTTCTTCAATACATCATCTTTGCATTCCTATAGGCCGAGCAATTGATTGATTACTAATTGAGAATCACTAAAGATCTCGATAGTCTAGAGCCTTTACTTCATAAAGAAGTTGAAGTCCCTTGAGAATAGTCGATACCTACTTGATTGTTGGTGGACATTGGTTTTTATTGAAAAACATATTCAAAACGCCCCCCCTTGGCGAAATCAAGATGATACCAATATCTCCAAATTTTGCTTACAAGAGATCCATCAAAGAATAATGCCCAAGGGGTTAGGTCCGATAACTTGACTCCTTTTTCTCGATGGTAAGTAATGAAATCATTATTCTTGGCCCTTTTACCACTGGCCAGATTCATACCTTAGGTCGAATTAGGCAATGCGAGAATCTATTTTCCAATCCTTCCATTCAAGATAGGCATGGATAACATGTACTTGATCACATCAAACTTAGATACCACTATGCATTCCGAGGGGCGACAAATATATCGAAACTTGGTGCATAAGAAATAAGCCGGGCATAATTTCTCAATGGAAGAATATCTCGTTCGAGGGGGTCCGGCAATCTTACACTTTCGAGATAGAAAATTACCATCTCTTTTCTTTGAATTCTTGCATTAAGGCCGACCAATTGTATAGTCACTTAGGCCGCCGCACAACAAAAGGTTTCACGTTTTTGAGGAGGGATCACTGCGGGTGGAGATTTCATGTGATGCTTTAATCTCCTCAGTACTTGTTGTTCGTTGCCCTAATCTAAACTCTTGATCATTCTTCAATTTTAACAATGTTGAGAATGGCAAAATTCTACTTATAGGCTGATAGATTCGATATGAATCTCGACAAAAAATTAAATTTCAGCGTCGGTGCATCTCGGTCTTAAGTAGTTGGTGAAAATCTTGTCTTCTTTGATTGCATCAAAACTCTTTTGGACCGAGCTTCAACTCCTTCATGCACCATGAAGCCTAAGAATTGTCCTGGCGATACTCCAAATGTCACATTTATGAGGGTTCATCCTTAATCCATGCTTCCTTGCACATTCAATAGTAGCTCTAAGATCCATTAAATTGCTCTTGATATCCTTTAGACTTCATAATTACATCATCTATGTAGATCTCTACAATTTTGCTGATCAACTCATAAAAATATAATTCATAGCTCTACGATAAGTTGCAGCGGCATTTTTAAGTCAAAAAGTCATAACTACCCACTCATATAATCCCAAAGCACCAGGGACATCTGAAGGCGAGTTTTGTGGATGTCTTCTTACGCCATAAATATTTGGTTATATCCAAGCATTACCATCCATAAAAAGCTAAATACCTTGTGGCACTGCAGCATCGACCAACATGTCGGCGATGGCATTGGGTAGCCATCCATCGGAGTAGCTTTGTTTTTAAATCACGAAAGTCAATGCAAATCCTTACTTTTCTATTTTCTTATACGCAGGGGACTATCTTTGGATATCCGATTCTGCATGCCGACAGCTGTCGGATGAATTTTTGCTTCATACGACCCGAGTGATTTCTATTTTCACGTCGGCCATAACCTACGCTTTAATTCTTCTTGGTGCTTGTTTAAATGGTCGATATCTAGGCTTGATTGGTAGTCGGTGCTCAACCAACTTTCGATCAAGACCCGGGCATTTCATAATACTCCCAAGCAAAACAATCTTTGTATTCCTTTAACAAGGTTACTAATTCTTGTTTATATTTGGAATCTAATTTAGCACTGATATATGTCGGCCCTAGGCTTATCACCATCTCCCATGTCTACGCCTCTAACTCATTGGTTGACATAAAACGCTTGGCCCATCTTTCCTTCATTGTCATCAACAGGGTGAATCCATTAATTGACACTCTCGAGCCCATTGCTTGTATCGGCTATTGATCATCTTTAAATACTTTGATGATCGTCTCCTTCAAGTATCTTCCTAGAAAAACATTATACTCCTTTGAGTTCTACTGCGTCTATTCCGATTGTGAGCGTCTTGACGCGAAGAATCCCGCTGGAACAATCTCAACGGTGTCTCAGACCCATTGAATCAAACTTTGATGCATGGTAGAGAGAATGCAATGGTTTGCATGAATCCAATCCCTTCCGAGGTATAGTATACGTGCCCTTGGTGTCCACTAATGAAGAGAAGGCGTGAGGCAAGCTCTTCACGCCAATAGTCAACTCGACATAGATAGCTCCTTTAGTGGCCGAGCGCGTTGCCCACTGAAATCGGTCAGCTTTTATATGTTGGTTAGGCGCAAATCTTCCTGCTCTTTTTACCATGCTTTACGGCGAACATTTGTACAAGGCATTGGGTGACTTGACGGCACTCATCGACTAACACTTGATTTGCTTCCCATCGATGAAGCCTTTGAGACCATAAGGCTTTTAAGGTGTAGATACTTTTCTGGTTTTTCGAAGGTAGCGCTTTACGCTAGATAAATCCAGCGTGCCGCGACCCTCTTCACTGATTCCTCTAGCATTGATTGGCGGCTCTAAAGCATCGGTGGGTAGCATGAAGAGTAAGCCGGATACTTCGACGAGAGCTTTACCTTTGCCTTTGTCAATTTTGTTTGGTTTGAATGCCCAAAGCTTCTGCAGGCTTAACTTCTGTAATTTATCATTCCTCAAACATTGTACCCGTCTCTAGCTAGCTTCTGAGACCGGTCCTCCACGGACACCATTGACCTTCTTGCCACACCGCGTTCTTAGATTCGACCATGTACGATCGGCTATCTTCTTTCCTGGCCGATCACTTGATCATCAATGTAGCGCGAATCTCGAAAGTTTGAGTCGTCGTATGCTTTAGACCGGCGGTTGGCTCTTGTTCGTCGATACTCCCAATGCTTGTTGCTGGCACTCGAGGCGAGTAGTGAGGGTGGGCAATTTCAAGCCCTTTATTCCCGAGCAATGATGCAGGAGAGAAGGGCAGTTCCGATGATATTACGTGTTTCTTCCCAGTCACGCTTTCTTCCTTAACGCCATGGCGCCTCTCAGCGCTCTTCTCTGTCGAAGCCATTCTTGATATTCTATATAATTTTCTACTTGGCGTATTTGATTTTTCTCTTTACGTCATTTGCCATTTATTCCACGAGTCTGACGAGTAGGACTACACGCATTTCCCCAGTTCTACGGAAGGTCTCAGGGCAGCTCACTATCGAGCTATTTCTTGATCTTTCGCACTGCTGATCTCTACGATATTATTCGGCCGAGATTTGTCTCTCTCTCTCTGAATCAACGCTCACGTCTTCTTGGCTTTGTCGAGAGGTGAGCACTGTAAGATTTACCCTTCTGCAGAGAAGATGCAGCCATGTTTGATGGGGGAGGAGTGACCTTACTATACCCAGCATACTACCTTGGTCTTTTTCTAAACCAATTCTCCCTTTGTTTGATTGCACTCTTTGGATGATCTCTCTGAGAAGACCACGCAATCATTTGGTACATTATGTGTAGTAGAGTTATGGTACTTGCAATATCTCTTTTTCTTGAGCTCTTCGGCCAATGGTGTCAGTATGATTTTCCTATTAGTCTGATCTGACCTTTCTACTAATATGAAATCAAAGATTTTGTCGACCCTTTGTGATATCAAAGCTAAACTTTCTTCCTTCCTCTTCGTGGATTTGTTCTTCGCCCAAGGCATATAGTTAGAATATTTCCATACCCAATCCACAACAGCTATCTCATCACCTTCTCGCTTCGTCGCTTTCATGCACGCTATTTCTTCGAACACATAAACCAACAGCGCCAATCTTTTTGAAGGTTTATTATGGCGAGAAACGCAATGTGTCATCGAATTGTGACTCGATGTCGAGCTATTTTACGAGCCAGCAGCGGGCTAGATTTGAGGCAACCAAGAGCCCCAATCTCTCTCAGATAGCTGGTATTGGCCCTCGAATGCGCAATGCTAACCACCTGCCTGTACAGAAAGTGTCATGGTGTGGCATTGATTCACTGATTTCCACTGAACCTTTTAAATGTAATGGCTTCTAGATTTGTTACTTCCTTGCTTTACGTCGGCCAAAGTCAACAGCTCCCTCGAACACTTGGGTCTAAGTCAAAAATACTAATGAGGGAAATTTGGATTCTGAGATCGTCGACCTTCGATAGATTCATAAGGCAGGGCATGAAATCATGAAAAGATACATCTGGTCGGATAAAGAGAGTGAGACCGCACACTTTGAGCGGCCGGTTTATCGGCTATCTCTCCTAATCGAGCCAAATCGACTGATAAGTTTCAAGGTTGATGTTGAGCGGTCCGAGTGCGAATTTGGACAAAATCGAGATAAACACACGGTATGCGAGGGTAGCAACGCTTGATCATACACATGCTCTGGATAGTGGCTTTTTGTCAGCCGACGGATGCATTCTTGGGCTCTCAAGCGGAATTGGCGTTGCACCATATCGATCACTTGACT
>JADLZL010000509.1:0-11862 GCA_015844335.1 Chrysopogon serrulatus | reverse complement strand
AATGGTATGGGTCTTCCACGCCCGAAAGATTGATGTTGTAAAACATCAATCTAGAACTCGCATGGTTATATATCTTTCTAGAACTTATGGTATATATTTCCTCGGCCGAATTGTTGATAACACCTTATCAACACAGGGAATATATATATTCTTAATCAATATCTTCTTCAAAGTCTAGCTCATCAGGTTGACATACTTCATACCATCCCAACATATGACGATATTCTTTTCTTAAATGTGTTTCTTCACCATAGTCGGGCTTAATTAATCTTCCAACTCCTCTTTGTATTATGCTATATCTTCCATAATATTCTCGTAGAAAGACTCTTGTTATTTTATTTTGGTACATCATATAGTATTGAGAGTCAAATATAATATTACCTTCTAATTTTTTGCTTCACTTAATATTCTCCAGCTTATCGTGGTTTGTTTCTTTGGTGAATAATTCTTCATAATTCTCAATTCTCCATACATTTCTAAATTTATATTGACCTTTGTGATATATATATCATGATGTGCTGGTCTTATTGGTCGGGTAAATCTTGGAGGATTGGAACAGAATTTAATTTTATAACTCCCTTGGATTATGGCTAATTTCTTGCATGCTTCTTTAATAGCCTTTCCAAGATCGATTGAAGAATTTCTTTCAAAGATCCATATATATCATGGATTAACCCATGATCTATCGTGGTCTGTAGAGATATATCATCTCCAAAGATCTCTTTGTATATTTTTAAAGTATCTTAGGTTTATGTCACCCATAAGTATTATAAATTTTTGATGAGGTCGAACAATACATTTGTCATCAATATGAAATAAGGGAAAAGTATTTATATTGATAGTTGTTATTCCTGGATGTACTACTTTCCCTTGGTATATCTTCATAAAGTAATTTTGTATATCATGAAAGGTCTTATAATGCCTTTCAAAGATATTTTTCCCCTGATTAATTCTATAATATCTTGAGTGAAGAATGATAATATGTGATTGGTCTTAAAACTTAGTCCGGGTATGAGAAACTCTTGTGGAATATTATTAGAATCTTTCTTCAAATCTTTATCTATCTTGACTTCTTTTCCTTGGCTCTTTATTAATTTTCTCATTATCTTGTTGCTCATATTTCTTGTTATTCTCGTTGTTCTAAGCATAATATGCATGCTTGTCTACAACATATATTGCAGGTAGCTCTTTTCTCCTGGTTCTTGATAATATATGCGTAACACACATCTTATATTAGAATTATTCTTTTCGTAAGAGCTTGTTGCTTTCTTCATTCCTCGCAAAATGGTTAGGAAGAATATCCATCATTTCTATCTTTAAACCGATAATTCATCAATTAAACTTAGTTCTTCATCACTAGATTCATTTTCTTCATCATATTCTACTTCATCTCTGTTTCTATGATTGAATATATTGATTCATCATCCATTATATCATCGTCACATACTAGAATATTTTCATTAACACTATCTATTATTTGAACCTTCTCTTGTTCTTCCCGCTTATTAGAGTATCTTTTTTATCTTTATTAGGGCAAGTTTTACTTAGATGGTCTGGTGAATTACGATAAAACATCTACATGTACTATCATAATTTTTCCTAGGATTATATCTTCTTACATTTCTTTTTATGTAGAAAAGGAGCTCTATTATCGGATCTTCTTAGAAAATATCTTTTCTTTGTCCTCATATTTCTACTTTTATAATTTTATAATTTTTAGGATATTTCTTCTTTTCTATATCTCTCTTCTCCATATGTTAATGGTATTTGGACTATTTTATTGCAGAAATTATAGTCCGATCGCTTCATTAATCTTTGAGCTTGTATATTAGTACATATTTTCTTTTAATTGTTTAAAGATAAAAGTTATGGCCTGAGAGATATTATATTCTCTTTCCTGAGTTTCTTTTTATATTCTTCAAATATCATAGAGCCTAAAGGGTCCGGTAATTTATTAAAATATCTTTCAACAATGCCTTGGTTGTATCCTTGTTTAGCAAAGGAAGCATTGTATAAGTAGTGTTGAGAAAATTCCTTTATGTATTTCCAACTTGTTAAAGAAAACTTTTCTATTTCTCTTAACCTTTCATTTTGTAATACCGTATCCTAATTCAGATCTTCACCTATTATAATGCTTGATATGATATTTGCAAAATTGTATGGGTTATTACCAAATCTTTTTAATTCTTCATAGTACATAGGAAAACCTTGTACCCATTGTTCCCAAAGAATTTTGGCAGATTCTCCTAAAAATGTTTCTAAATATGAAATCATATCTTCTACTTTATTTCCAATATTATGCTGGTTTTGCATATATTTTTGGACTATTAACCCTTTCCATATGCTAATTATATTTGGCCAATCTATAGGGTCATGTGCTGCTAAATTTAGGATAGCACCATCACTTTTATAGTTTTGGAATTGAACAGGCTTTTCAAAATCTCTTCTTTTTGAACCCATATATTTATATTGACCTGGTATATAATTATATGTAGGTTCATCTTTTTTCTGTGGCCATTTTCCTTGGGCTCTAAATGGTCTTTCTCTTTTTCTTCTTTCAGTTTTTATTTCTGCACCTCTTCTTCTTTTTGATGTACCTTCTACTTCCATGGCTTCTATGGCATTATCTTTTTCTTGTAACATATTATTCAAAAGAATTATTGAGTTATTACTACTATCTTCTTTTATCTCTTCATCTTCCTCTTCATAGCTTTCTAATAAAAGCTTGTTATTAATTTCCCATTGCTCTTCTTCACTTATATCATTATTAACATTGCTATCCTGTATGGCTTCTATATTATGCTCTAATTTGCTATCTCCCGGTTTCTTTTTAATTTCCTTGTTTTCTATAACTTCATTTTTCTTTAGTGAGGTACTAAGTTTTTTATTATTTAATTCTCTATCATTCTTGATCTTATTAAGCCTATAAATTTCCCTTCTAAAATATATTTCTTTTTCTCTTATAGAAGGCCATTGGCATAGCATAGAAGTATTATATTCTTTTGAATATTATTTAGCTTTTGCTCATAGTGTTTTATTTCTTGATCTATATCTGGTTTTTCCATAAATTCACTAACACTATACCTTCTATTTTGTTCTGTCTTACATCCGAGCTAGATGTTTCTAAATCATCAAAGCTTCGTTCTTTATAATTAGTAAATCTAATACTAGGTTGAACCTGTTTTTATTTTCATAGCTTATATAATCATCAGGTTGTTTTAATATTTTTGGTTCTATTAATTGACTAATATTCCATTCTTCTCCCCGCCCTTTCTTCAGAACTTATTTTAAGAGGGCTCATAAATTTTATACCTTTAGATTGCATATTTTCTATTACACTTTGTTTACATTTATCTTGTAATTAGTGCCACTTCTATTAGTTAATCTTCCTATAAATTCTATACTTACTAATAAATTTGTCCCTTTAAAGTCTTCATAGCCTTTAGTTTGGAAACCAAAAGCCATTTTATCTATGAATTCTTTAACTGGCATTATTATATCTGGAGCTATATATGATATTTTCATTCATCATATCACCTTCTAAAAACCCTAATGCTTTGCTTTATTTACTGAATCCCATCTTTTATCTAGTAATGTTATTAAAACCTTTGTTCCTAATTTCTTTCTTTGTCATACCTTTAATTCCTATAATATACATACCTTGATGAATATATTTATATCCACAATATTTTAGAGTATTCTCTATTTGTTTACTTACAATTTTTAACTGTACTGGTTCTTTTAAAACACTTAGTTCTACTTCTCTTGATATTCTATATAATCCATTACTATTTTCAAACCATCCTAATTGATATAATTGTTGTGGTTTTATTTTTCTTAAAGTATCTTTTTGATATCTTTCAAGATCTCTTTCTATATCTATCAAGTCTTCTAATGTTTCAATATCATCACATTTTCCTTTTATTCTATTTATGGGACTTAAAGGTCTTGTATCTTTATTTACTACTTGGAGGGACTTGTCTCTTCTAGCGAGACTCTTAGGTACTTCCATTTATCCGAGTTTAAAAGATCTTTTATCTTCTACTTTTTTTCGGTTGATGTTAGCACTAGTTCCTTACTATATTCGGATTATTATCAATTTTCTTATGCAGTGATATATCCTTTTTAATATAGTCACTATTTTGACTAATCCTTCCTAAACAGGTTTTGTTTTCTTCCAAAATATGTAGAGCTAAGTCTAATTTAGTATTTGTGACTAAATATTGTTCTTCTAAATGCTTATGTTCTTTTTGCAATTTTTCAAATTTTAATTCGAGCTCGTCTTGTCTTCTTCCCCAAGATATGTAGAAATTATGTATCAAATCAACTATTAAATTTATCTGACCGTGAGAAGTATGCCAAGTATGATCTTCAGAGTTATTTATTCTGCACCTGATATTTAGATTTTCTTTGGTAACAACAGTCTTTCCTGTATTAACTTCTAGATTCAAATAATGTAGCTTTTCAATTTTCACTAAATTTTAATTAAACTTTTTAAATTCAGATTTAAGCTTAAACCAACCTGGCTGATACCACTAGACACAAAAATAATTAATAATTTATATATTGGATGTGGTATTCAGGAATATGGAATTTAAATTCCGAGAATATTGGTGCTATTCAAAGTATTCGGTACTATTCGAATTCGGGATATGAATATTATGCGAGCGCGCGGCTCAGGCACCGACACTCTTCTTATTATATGCAGGGGACTATGTCGCGAAAGCGACTTCTTGAATATTATATGCAACCGTGCGTGAGTGATCAGAGTGAGTCTGATTAAAATATTCCGATATGAAAGCGACGTATGATTAATTAGCGTATAAGAGAGTGATTAGCTAATATAATATTCACGGATGAAAGCGACGTGCGTGTGGTTATGCGGAATATAATATGCATGTGATTCTTTTCAGGATCTTTGTGTAAGGTCGGGCGAGGCCGAGGTTACTCGCCTTTGTGTTTGTGCTTCGCTTGTGTGCGTCCTACTCGGTACTCACCGCATGCATCGCTAGCTTCGCTAAATATGAACAGGGGCTAACAGCTCCTCTCCCATGCTATCCCCAGCGTCACCCATACGGGGCTCGGGCTCTATCGTCTCCCCAGGCGCCCCACCCGAAGGGAACACTTCTCCGTGCCAACGGGGGTTCTCTACAAACGCCTCTACCGGGCTAGAACGAGAACAACAACACACGGAGGTTTCTCCTATAGGGTCCCTAGCATAGAGACGTCCTCCCATATGAACGAGCTTAAAGGAAAGCGAGGGATTAAAACTGAAAGCTTAGTTTATATTTACATAGCGAAGCTTACATACGGCTTTCCCTTTCTGAAACCCCAAGCACTTAGCACAAACCTTAGTTTACCTTTACAAGCGCCAGAGGCGGCGGGCCTTCCTTTATTCTAATTTACGTAGCGGTGGAGTAGTATACGGTGGAGTAGTGGATGCTCAGTGAGCTAAGGAGCGCTTTCATTGTCCGCCGCCGATCTTCGATGTCGAATGCAAAGCATGCCTTCTCTTTTTATAGCCTCGGCCGCGTCTTCGGAGCGTCCTTCGTGTTTATCGTCCGGCGTCATTCATGGTTATCTTCCGGCGCCGCCCTTTGTGATTAGCGAAGATAGATGGCTCGTTTTCCGCGACGCCGCCGACTATATCACTTCCCTCGTTGCTCGATACCGAAAGCCCCGGGCTACAGTGCCTTGACGAGGTCGTTCTCATCTCCAAATCATCACTTGATGATTATGCTTATGGCATGCAGCCACGTGGACAATCTTCCTCGGATATGCCTTCTTGATGATTGATGGTTGCATGCAAATGCATGCAGAGGCATTACATGTAAATATTTTAATGGTAATGGTATGGGTCTTCCACGCCCGAAAGATTGATGTTGTAAAACATCAATCTAGAACTCTGGCATGGTTATATATCTTTCTACTATCCCGATAACCTTTTTATTGATGTATTCATTATTTTCTCTTTCAAATTCCTTTTTTTTCATTATCTTTCATTTTATTCTTCGATAAGCTTAACCATGCCAGTTCCCAACATCAATCTTTCGGGCGTGGAAGACCCATACCATTACCATTAAAATATATAATTTTACATGTAATGCCTCTCGCATGCATTTGCATGCAACCATCAATCATCAAGAAGGCATGTCCGTAAGATTGTCCACGTGAAGCTGCATGCCATAAGCATAATCATCAAGTGATGATCGGAGATGAGAACGACTGTTGTTGAGCACCGTAGCCGTGACGCCACCGCCCAGCAACAGAAGTGATATAGTCGACGACGCCGCCGTAAGACAGCCATCTATCTTCGCTAATCACAAAGGACGGCCAGAAGATAACCATGAATGACGCCGGACGATAAACACGGCGGACGCGCCGTAAGACGCGGCCGAGGCTATAAAGGAGAAGGCATGCGCCCGCATTCGACATCGAAGATCGGTCGGCGCGACAAATGAATCGAAGCGCCCCTTAGCTCACCCGAGCATCCACTACTCCACCGTATACTACTCCACCGCCATCAGAATTAGAATAAAGGAAGGCCTCGCCTCCCTCTGCTTGTAAGGTAAACTAAGGTTTGTGCTAAGTGCTTGGGGTTTTCCGAAAGGGAAAGCCGTATGTAAGCTCGCTATGTAAAATGAACTAAGCTTTCCGCTTTTAATCCCTCGCTTCCTTTAAGCTCGTTCATATGGGAGGACGCCTCTATGCTAGGGACCCTATAGGAGAAACCTCCGCTCCGTGTGTTGTTGTTCTCGCTCTAGCCCGTAGAGGCGTTTGTAGAGAACCCCGTTGGCGCTGAGAAGTGTTTCCTTCTTCGGGTGGAACCGCCTGGGGAGATGATAGAGCCCGAGCCCCGTATGGGTGACGCTGGGATAGCATGGGAGAGGAGCCGTTAGCCCCCTGCTCATATTTTAGCGGCTAGCGATGCATGCGGTGAGTACCGAGTAGGACGACACAAGCGTAAGCACAAACACAGTAACCTCCGGCCTCGCCAAATTTTACAAAGATCCCGAAAGAATCACACGCATATTATATTCCGCATAACCACACGCACGCGCCGCTTTCATATCCTCTAATTAATCACGAGCCGTTAATTAATCAATCAAGTGTCGCTTTCATATCTCAATATTTTAATCATACGCACTCGATACTCACACAAGGTTGAATATAATATTCAAGAAGTCGCCGCGACATAGTCCCCCCCGCATATAATAAGAAGAGTGTCGGTGCCCGAGCCGCCGCCGATAATATTCATATCCCGAATTCGAATAGTACCGAATACTTTGAATAGCACCAATATTCTCGAATTTAAATTCCATATTCCCGAATACCACATCCAATATATAAATTATTAATTATTTTTGTGTCTAGTGGTATCAGTCCAAAGTTGGTTTAAGCTTAAATCTGAATTTAAAAAAGTTTAATTAAAATTTAGTGAAAATTGAAAAGCTACATTATTTGAATCTAGAAGTTAATACAGAAAGACCGTTGTTACCAAAGAAAATCTAAATATCAAAAGTGTAATAAATAACTCAAGATCATACTTGGCATACTTCTCACGGTCGATAAATTTAATAGTTGATTTGATACATAATTTCTACATATCTTGGGGAAGAAGACAAGACGAGCTCGAATTAAAATTTGAAAAATTGCAAAAAGAACATAAGCATTTAGAAGAACAATATTTAGTCACAAATACTAAATTAGACTTAGCTCTACATATTTTGGAAGAAAACAAAACCTGTTTAGGAAGGATTAGTCAAAATAGTGACTATATTAAAAAGGATATATCACTGCATAAGAAAATTGATAATAATCCGAATATAGCAAGGAACTAGTGCTAACATCAACTCGAAAAAGTAGAAGATAAAAGATCTTTAAACTCAGATAAATGGAAGTACCTAAGAGTCTCGCTAGAAGAGACAAGTCCCTCCAAGTAGTAAATAAAGATACAAGACCTTTAAGTCTCATAAATAGAATAAAAGGAAAATGTGATGATATTGAAACATTAGAAGACTTGATAGATGTAGAAAGAGATCTTGAAAGATATCAAAAAGATACTTTAAGAAAAATAAAACCACAACAATTATATCAATTAGGATGGTTTGAAAATAGTAATGGATTATATAGAATATCAAGAGAAGTAGAACTAAGTGTTTTAAAAGAACCAAAGACAGTTAAAAATTGTAAGTAAACAAATAGAAAATACTCTAAAATATTGTGGATATAAATATATTCATCAAGGTATGTATATTATAGGAATCAAAGGTATGACAAGAAAGAAATTAGGAACAAAGGTTTTAATAACATTACTAGATAAAAGATGGGATTCAGTAAATAAAGCAAAGATTAGGGTTTTTAGAAGGTGATATGAATGAAAATATGCTGATATCATATATAGCCCCGCATATAATAATGCCGTTAAAGAATTCATAGATAAAATGGCTTTTGGTTTCCAAACCAAAGGCTATGAAGATTTTAAAGGAACAAATTTGTTAGTAAGTATAGAATTTATAGGAAGATTAACTAATAGAAGTGGCACTAATTACAAGATAAATGTAAACAAAGTGTAATAGAAAATATGCAATCTAAAGGTATAAAATTTATGAGCCCTCTTAAAATAAGTTCTCAAGAAAGGGCAGGAGAAGAATGGAATATTAGTCAATTAATAGAACCAAAAAATATTAAAACAACCTGATGATTATATAAGCTATGAAAATAAAACAGGTTCAACTAGTATTAGATTTACTAATTATAAAGAACTAAGCTTTGATGATTTAGAAACATCTAGCTCGATGTAAGACCGAACAAAATAGAAGGTATAGTGTTAGTGAATTTATGGAAAAACCAGATATAGATCAAGAAATAAAACACTATGAGCAAAAGCTAAATAATATTCAAAAAGAATATAATACTTCTATGCTATGCCAATGGCCTTCTATAAGAGAAAAAGAAATATATTTTAGAAGGGAAATTTATAGGCTTAATAAGATCAAGAATGATAGAGAATTAAATAATAAAAAACTTAGTACCTCACTAAAGAAAAATGAAGTTATAGAAAACAAGGAAATTAAAAAGAAACCGGAGATAGCAAATTAGAGCATAATATAGAAGCCATACAGGATAGCAATGTTAATAATGATATAAGTGAAGAAGAGCAATGGGAAATTAATAACAAGCTTTTATTAGAAAGCTATGAAGAGGAAGATGAAGAGATAAAAGAAGATAGTAGTAATAACTCAATAATTCTTTTGAATAATATGTTACAAGAAAAAGATAATGCCATAGAAGCCATGGAAGTAGAAGGTACATCAAAAAGAAGAAGAGGTGCAGAAATAAAAACTGAAAGAGAAGAAAGAGAAAGACCATTTAGAGCCCAAGGAAAATGGCCACCAGAAAAAGATGAACCTACATATAATTATATACCAGTCAATATAAATATATGGGTTCAAAAAGAAGAGATTTTGAAAAGCCTGTTCAATTCCAAAACTATAAAAGTGATGGTGCTATCCTAAATTTAGCAAAAGACATGACCCTATAGATTGGCCAAATATAATTAGCATATGGAAAGGGTTAATAGTCCAAAAATATATGCAAAACCAGCATAATATTGGAAATAAAGTAGAAGATATGATTTCATATTTAGAAACATTTTTAGGAGAATCTCGCCAAAATTCTTTGGGAACAATGGGTACAAGGTTTTCCTATGTACTATGAAGAATTAAAAAGAGCTGGTAATAACCCATACAATTTTGCAAATATCATATCAAGCATTATAATAGGTGAAGATCCTGAATTAGGATACACGGTATTACAAAAATGAAAGGTTAAGAGAAATAGAAAAGTTTTCTTTTAACAAGTTGGAAATACATAAAGGAATTTTCTCAACACTACTTATACAATGCTTCCACTCGCTAAACAAGGATACAACCAAGGCATTGTTGAAAGATATTTTAATAAATTACTGCACCCTTTTAGGCTCTATGATATTTGAAGAATATAAAAAAAGAAACTCGAGAAAGAGAATATAATATCTCCCAGGCCATAACTTTTATCTTTAAACAATTAAAGAAAATATGTACTAATATACAAGCTCAAAGATTAATGAAGCAAATCGGACTATAATTTCTGCAATAAAATAGTCCAAATACCATTAACATATGGAGAAGAGAGATATAGAAAGAAGAAATATCCTAAAAATTATAAGAATTATAAAAGTAGAAATATGAGGACAAAGAAAAGATATTTTCTAAGAAGATCCGATAATAGAGCTCCTTTTCTACATAAAAAGAAATGTAAGAAGATATAATCCTAGGAAAAATTATGATAGTACATGTAGATGTTTTATCTGTAATTCACCGCACCATCTAAGTAAAACTTGCCCTAATAAAGATAAAAAGAGATACTCTAATAAGCAGGAAGAACAAGAGAAGGTTCAAATAATAGATAGTGTTAATGAAAATATTCTAGTATGTGACGATGATATAATGGATGATGAATCAATATATTCAATCATAGAAACAGATGAAGTAGAATATGATGAAGAAAATGAATCTAGTGATGAAGAACTAAGTTTAATTGATGAATTATCCGGTTTAAAGATAGAAATGATGGATATTCTTCCTAACCATTTTGCAGAATGAAGAAAGCAACAAGCTCTTTCTGAAAAAGAATAATTCTAATATAAGATGTGTGTTCTGCATATATTATCAAGAACCAGAGAAAGAGCTACCGCAATATATGTTGTAGACAAGCATGCATATTATGCTTAGAACAACAGAATAACAAGAAATATGAGCAACAAGATAATGAGAAAATTAATAAAGAGCCAAAGGAAGAAGTCAAGATAGATAAAGATTTGAAGAAAGATTCTAATAATATTCCACAAGAGTTTCTCATACCCGCACTAAGTTTTAAGACCAATCACATATTATCATTCTTCACTCAAGATATTATAGAATTAATCTGAAAAATATCTTTGAAAGGCATTATAAGACCTTTCATGATATACAAAATTACTTTATGAAGATATACCAAGGGAAAGTAGTACATCCAGAATAACTATCAATATAAATACTTTTCCCTTTATTTCATATTGATGACAAATGTATTGTTCAAATTTCATCAAAAATTTATAATACTTATGGTCGACATAAACCTAAGATACTTTAAAAATATACAAAGAGATACTGAGATGATATATCTCTACAGACCCGATAGATCATGGGTTAATCCATGATATATATGGATCTTTGAAAGAAATTCTTCAATCTGATCTTGGAAAGGCTATTAAAGAAGCATGCAAGAAATTAGCCATAATCCAAGGGAGTTATAAAATTAAATTCTGTTCTCCAATCCTCCAAGATTTACCCAAACCAATAAGACCAAGACATCATGATATATATATCACAAAAGGTCAATATAAATTTAGAAATGTATGGAGAATTGAGAATTATGAAGAATTATTCACCAAAGAAACAAACCACGATAATCGAGAATATTCAAATAAGCAAAAGAATTAGAAGGTAATATTATATTTGACTCTCAATACTATATGATGTACCAAAATAAAATAACAAGAGTCTTTCTACGAGAATATTATGGAAGATATAGCATAATACAAAGAGGAGTTGGAAGATTAATTAAGCCCAAATATGGTGAAGAAACACAATTAAGAAAAGAATATCGCCATATGTTGGGATGGTATGAAGTATGTCAACCTGATGAGCTAGACTTTGAAGAAGATATTGATTAAGAATATATATATTCCCCCGTGTTGATAAGGTGTTATCAACAATTCGGCCCTAGAAAGATATATAACCATGCCAGTTTCGATTGATGTTTTCCAACATCAATCTT
>JADLZL010000508.1:0-50147 GCA_015844335.1 Chrysopogon serrulatus | reverse complement strand
TGCTAATTATTTATATATCTATAACTACAGCCTCAAACAAGGTTAATACTATGATATCTGAGATGATTTCTCTAAATAGTAATATACAATGTTTTTTCGTTGAATAAACATCACTTTCATCTTGTCACATAAAGGAACACCATAGCAATAGCACAGGTTTCATTAAATCCCTTCATACATAATTAGCATTACCAACTAGATCATCTAAGATTAATTACATGTTCTCAAATTAAATATTTGTTCTACTTAACTGACCTCAAATACATGCACAAATAACTTAAACTGATCAAATAATCATGCCTATATTTTTCAATAAACAAGAGCAAAAAAAAGGTGCATATCCACAATCTAATCTTTATGTGTTCTTTAATATGCTGATCAACAAACAAATCACACTGTCTCTGCCTCCACCCAAAATATATAATGTATAATGATATTATTGCCAACTATTAAAGATAAACATGATGACCAACATTTTTCCTAACAAAATAGTTAAATAATTGAACTAACCAGTACAAGGCTTTAATATCATCTCAATGGAATGCTTAATCATGAAGGCAACAACTACAAACTAATCTAAAATTTTGCTCATTTGATACATTCCTATCCTAAAACAGCTAATTTTTTTTATCATTCTAGCTGCTACAAAATAAGGAAACTTATACAACAGCAGAGATTTGATCCAAACGGATCGACATTTGTGACATCCAGCTTCACCTAGCACCACAAACAACAGGTACGATCAATTTTATTTGTTTTACCCAACATAATAATACATTCCTAACAATATATATACACTGAAAATAACACCATATTATCACCATACTCAATGAAATTAGTACATCGACCCCTGCACCAACACAACTTTATTTATCACGGACAAATCCACATTCTTGTCACACTTTTTACACGAATCAATTTTCATACAATTTTCCAATCCCTTTACAGGGACATAAATTTATAAACACTATCGGACACAAGCTTTAAAGCAATTTATTAATGACACAGTTTTAAACACTTATCTCAAACCATATTCAATATCCACCTCATATAAAAAACACTTTGTTTGATGCTATTTTACAGGTTTCGGCACCATGGCCACGTGTCAGTACCCAAACCTAACCATTGTTTAGGAAAACGAAGAAACCGAACTGAAAGCCAATATTTTACAAAAAAATATCATTGCACAATCTCCAAGACATGACGAGGTAGCCTATATCACCACAGAAGAGGTCCACAATGCTATCAAAAAGCAGTTCAACACAACCCTTCACCCACACAATGTAACTACCTATGAATCAAAATTTCTCATACAGCCACATACACAAAGATAGCGAAAACGAAATGCTCGACAAGGGTACCTAAGAACATCCCCACACTACCTTGCACTAACCCAATGGACACCAGACCATGGCTCTATCAAAGTCCCGTCTCATACACAGGTCATATAACCAGTATATCCAACCTACAATGATTCTGCACGTGCAGGCAAAAAAAACAAAGAAACACGTGCAAATTGAAATCAGTGGCGTTCCATCTCACCTCACTATCGCTGAAACCATCACTACTATCCTAAAAAACTATTGCAGTATCACCGACATCACTTTTGATCCAGCAACATACAGATTCACAGTTTATGCTGACACACATTGCATGGACATGATCCCAAATTTGGCTCACCTAGCTGTCCACAAGATCGAAAACAACCAACACTTCCTATACATATGGCCTGTCTGGTACGAGACAATCGACTGTGCATAGATATACAACCCAACCTGGGACTTTATACAGGCATGGCAAACTGAAAATCAAGGTATATTATCGATTATACAACCAATGCTCTATTCCATTTTTTTCCCTGCCTTTTTTTGTTATTTTTTAAAGAAAAGAGGGGCAAGACGACGAATCAAACAACATAGATCCAGAAGATATCCCTTCAGCGGATCATCACAGCTCCAGTCCACCAACCCCGGGTAATACATGCATCACACTACTTTCCTCCAAATAAACAATGAAATTTCATACGTATAAGTGACTACATATGTTTTTTTTTTAATCCCAACCACACAGGCAGCATATCAGGATGTAGCCACCATACAGAGTGCATGTGTCGCTACCAATATTCAGGTAAAACAGCCCTCCCATCTTACAAGTCTCACATCTATATCTAAAACAACTAATTAGCACTGCTGTTCAAACAGATTCTTCCAGCAACTGATGGCCAGCGAACTGAGAAGACCTACGCAACCACCTGCCAACAAACCATTATCAGTCCTGTCCTCAGCACCAGCTACAATATATAACTAATTACTTCCAGCACTACTATTTCCCAGCTAATGCAGACCCTATCTACTTTTATATGAGTGCCTAGACTATGTCAGACACAATTTATGATCCTTTGTAATAACTCCTTCAAACATATATTTTAGCTCTTTCCTACATATAATCACATTACTTACCTTGTGGGCGCACAGGAGCGTGCAATGCACTAGTATGCTTATAATCTCAAGATAAATTGGTGTGCTCTGGGATGACCAATTTATTTTCGAACCTTGTAACTAAGACTACAGTATCCGGTAGCAGAGGAGCAGAGGGAGGGCAGGAGTATCAGAGGCCAAAAGCAAGGTCAAAGAGAGAAGGTAGTTGTTTTCATGTGTACGTGTCTATGCATTGGAGTGAAAAATATTCACCCACATGTAGTGTATAGGAAAATTTAATGTTTGATCTTATATGCATGATGGTACCGAGCTTTTGCATGCTGTAAAAGTAGTGAGTGGTTGCCTTCTCCAAGCATGCATGCATATGTGGGAATGACCCTTCTAACCATTGGGTCACGTCCGGTCTCGTTCACCCATTCTTACTTTCTTCCTTTTTTCTGCACTCATGGTGGTCCTCCATTTTCACCCCCTGCATTCGTACTCGATATTCCCGCGTGGCCTTGGTCATTAACTCATCTCACGTCGTGTGAATTCTGCTGTCCCCCCTCGAGCTTGATGCCGTGGCCACGCCGCCAAAGCCGCCAATGCCGACACACCCAAGCCCCAGCCCCACCATCGATCGCCTGTAAAACGCCACCCCCTTCGCTGCTCTTCACCGCAAAACACTCCTTACTCAATGTTAATCCTCCTTTTATTCCCCCTCCTCAAGAGTTTCAAGACAACACCAAGTGGTTTACAAGTGGAGCAGCAATTTTGATACAAGAACATCTAACATTGGCGAGAAGGAATGTGAATGCTATTGTTAGTCAGTCGTGGGTGTCTCAGTAGAACACTTGAATCCCCTTTAAATTATTTCCATCCTCAGATGTTGATTCTTAGTCCTTCATCCTTAAAAGGAACTCATTGTATAATCCTTGCTACCTCTAATAACCTTGTTTCTTTGCCTATATGGTCTGTAATGGTATTTTGGTCAATGACTTATGGTGCCGCGACGAAACCGAGGGCCCCCTGTGGAACAGCTGCCATGGATGTGATACGCGCTGGTATCGAGGTCCTTAACCAGGATCCACTGTGGGCTTGTACTTCTACTCCTTCCTTGTAATAAAATACTCTTTTGAAAATAACCTTGTGTCCTGATGGGAAATCCACAATATACTAATGGAGTAACGCATTTTCTTTTTCAAAGGACAAAGAAGTTTATCATGGTCTGGATTTAAATGATAGGTTGGTATATGCTGAGTAAAAAAAAGAGAAAAGTTGGAATTTAATCGCTGAAGGAAACAGGTCAAGAATCCTATGTCACTAGTCTCGTCGCTCTGCTCGTGATCGTTGTCTCGTATTCACCCTGTTGGGTCACGTCCGGTCTTGTTCACCCATGCTTCCTTTCTCCCTCTTTTCTGCACTCGTGTCGGTCCTCCGTTTTCACCCTAGCATTCATATTCGACATCCCCGCGTGGCCTCGGTCATTCGCTCGTCTCACGTCGCGTGAAGTCGGCTACCCCCCCCTCAAGCTTGATGCCGCGGCCATGCCGCCAAAGCCATCGATGCCGGCACACTGAGCCCCAGCCCCACCTGTCGACCCATCCCGACCACTGTAGACTGGTCAATCTTCTCGGAGATGCCTTGCCCAGATCTCTACAAAAAGCGAGCCACCCTCAGTTGTTTTTCACCCACACTCCATGCTCACTAAACCATTCCCCAACCTTCTTCCTTCCTGAGCCAAAGCCTATGGCCTCACAAGAGCCACGATGCCCTTGCCATCAGTTTACCAACCCTCCTATCCAACCCATGAGGCAGGCGGAAGGAGTTTGGACTAGCACCAACTGTCAGGGCGTACAGGGATTTCCCAAGCTTCTGTATACCACCACGCAGTGGCTGGGAATCCGAGACCACCCTGTGTATGAAGATTGTGAGTTCATAGAGCATGGCACCGAGCGGTGTGAGGTCACCGTCTACATCGGGAAGAGTGAGAACTTTCCCCGTGCGGATGGCTGGAGCGCCACCACCATCGGCTTTCGCTTCTCCGACACCTATCAAGCTGTAGCTCACAAAGCCCTGCGAATCCTGTGCCAGATTTATGGGGATTCCCTTGCCCACACCCCCATAAGGTTCTTTCCGCCTATGGATCGGGACTCTCCATTCTGGAGAACCCGCATGGAGACTCTGCAAAGGCACCTCCGCCAAGCAGACGACCCCGCCGTGGTATCCCTGGCCACTGCTGGCCCTAGATGAGCACCATGAGCAGCTTGCCTCTGAGCTGAGGAAGTGCATCACGCGAGTCGAGGAGACTGAGCGTTTCGGCCGGAGGCTCCATGTGAGCCTTGTCATGGCGCACTCCCAAGCTGCCGCCACCGAGAGCCGTGAGACCGTCACCGCTGAAGCCATGCGAGAAGCAAGAGACCGCTACACCAAGCAGCTGAGAGACGCCTACCTCTTCACCCGAGACCAGCGAAGGACGCCTACCCCGAGCGTGCAGCAGCCCCCGGTCCTAGAAGGGATACCCATCTGTCTCTGGGAGCGAGAGAGGAGTGTGGTAGTACCCACCGTTCCGCTGCCCACTCCCATGGAAGCCTCTGAGGTGGAATCTCCCCTTCTTTGCACGCAGCCCAACCCCGCCGGAGAGCCCTAGAAAAACAGCCGTGAAGCCATCCACCTCGATGAAATAGATTAGTTGCTCCCTAGGAGTTGTATCTTTCTGTTTCTCTATGCTGTTGAGCTCTGGTGTCATTGTGTCTCGTTGTTTGTCCATGGTTTGCCTCGAATGAATTGCTTCCCCATGGTGTCGTGTGTTTTTGTGCTTGGTTTGAAGATAACCCCACACAAAACAAACTAAGGTTAACTATCCATTAACCAATGAGAAATGCAATCCCAAGTTCATGTGATTATTGCTCAAAAGGAACAACCCTACAAAAGTTCTTAGAAAGATAGCGCAAAATTTAGTCTACGCTCCTTAGTCTCTAAACATATAGGGACCGATAGCGCAAAATTTAGTCTACGCTCCTTAGTCTCTAAACATATAGGGACCACCAGGAGAAGAGATTCTCTCAATGACTCAAGCACCACCAGGGGATGGTGTTTGCCCTCTTTCCATCCCCTGGAGTATTTCTCAAGCTACGAAGAATTATCTAAGTGGCAAATGGGCCCCTTAAGAACCCTCATTGTAGTGCTTATTATTTCCACCTATAATGTAATCCCACATGGTGTTGTTCTTTGAGTTTAATGATGTTAGTTGTTTGAATTCCACTTGAGCAAACATTTCTCTACACCAATATGCCAATAATTTTATTTGGTGGCTTGGGATAGGTATTGTGTAACGGATGCCAAACTCTATCGCCCTTATATAACGCCGTGATGGAAAATACATATTAGCTTCTATTGAGATATTTTTTGGTACAACGTACATATGATCCATAAGATTTGATATATCAAGAAGATCATCTTCCACAGCATGATAATGGAAAAAAACAATTAGCTTCCATTGAGATACTTTTAAGTACCACATATACATGGTCTCTAAGGTTTGGTCTATCAAGCAGATCACCCGCAGCGAAGCGCGGGCACAAGTGGCTAGTTAAATAAAATGTGCATACTTCGGATACAGGCGGCAAGAGGAAGCTAAAATTTTGGCTTCTCGCTCCGTCCTTGATCTGCATGGCATCATACTACGGTGGGCGGCAGGCCACCTTTCTTCATCACCTTTTTAAAAAAGTTTAGGTTCATCGCTCAATAATCGAGTATTCAGGAAGTTGTATGGCTATCTAACAGGATTTATTTCTTCCGGTGGATTTGTATCCTCTATTACTGGGGCATGTATAGAACCCGAAATTGCAAAAAGGCACATTATAGCTTCATTATATTGTTAACAGTCTGGATACAAACTACCAGTATTCATGGAACCATAAGAATGCTATGTGGAAAACAGCATCGACCAACCAATTCCTAACATACAGTACGACTGAAGAGAAGCAGATCAGTTGTTAGTTGACACTAATATGATCTTTTTTAGCCCAAGTATTTGGTTACAACGGAATGCCATATGTTAAGCAAAGCTTTCTGGGATAACAAACGTCAAGATGGCTTTCCAAGCCCAACTTACATGTCCCCAATAAAGCTTGCCACAAAAACAAATCTTAACGCTTCAATCCTTCCTTTTGGTGGCTTCTGGTGTGGCAAACAAGAGATTAAGAGAAGCCTTGGGTAATTTTCTGCAGCCGATGAATCAGAGCCTCTTTTCATGTTAGGTGATATGCCCAAAAGTAATCCTATATGCGGATGATGGAGGTGTTGGTCTTGTCAACGTCCTCATTGTAGTAAAGCTCCACAAATGTGCCCCCACCAATACCCTTTGCCAACCTCCCAGGGTTCACACAGATAAACCTTTTCTGGTCGTTGCTACCTTCTCCAAGGGAAAGCACCTGCACATAATAGCTGTTCAGCATCATTCCATTCAGAAGGAAGTAACTTATAAACAGACATGTGAATATACAGTTCTGACTTTTGAACAATGAGCTCACGGATGGGCAGAATTCGAATTGAAATATCAATTAGAAGTTTACAATAAATGTGCTGCCTGTACTAAAAACCTTGTTATTACCTTCACAGATGGTGCAAGATCAGAAGGAAGAACGAGAACATCTGGTGCTGATGAGATCTCCAGTGCTTCCTTAGCAAGTGAGTAGTCTAATGGCACACCAGCAGCAGGAGGATATAGAGGATAGTAACTGTAGGAAGAGTGCTACATCAGAACTGATAAACTGCATACAATCCGTCCCAACTGATACAACATGAAAAAGCCAAATGGAATCACCTTTGTTGCTTTAATATGTGTGAGGCAAGTCTACCAATCCTGTCTCCAGGCTTTCCGACAGATAGCTTGCGAGAAATTTCCTCACCACTGAGCTGTTTCAGAATGTCCACTGTACAACAGCCAAAATGTATCTGGAAAGAAGGAAAGCAAACATTTTCGGGTAAGATTACACTTGTGAACACATTTCTAAATATATATTAGATGAATTTTGCTCATAATATGCAGAAAGTTTTAATAAAACCATTTCCATTCTTAATATAATGGCACACAGCTATCCCTTGTGTTCAAGGAAAAAAAAAACATTTCCCAATAATTTACAAATTTTATAATTATTGGATCATTTATAGGTTTATTTATATTTAACAAGCATAAACCAAAGTATAAACCTAAATAAATCTATAACTAAGCTATATATGATCCAATAATTATAAAATTTTTACTACAGCTCAAGCATATCATAATAAGCTCACCATAAAAAATTCACCATAATTCGACCATAGAAATTATGGTTATGAATTATTCCATTTAATTACAAAAAAATATAGGTCTAAAATTACAGCAAAAACTTTTTACTAAAATATACTATATTATATGTTCACTGGGTAGATCTACTGATGTGGAGTCCAACAAAATTAGATTTTCTATTTTATGATTTTTCTGTGATTTACTATGATTTTTCAAAAAATTCAGCCGAAATAAATAAAAAAAAAAAAAGACAAAATCACGTTACTGTAGCAAAACCACCCTCCAAAACCGCCCCAGGGTGTTATTTGCACCGGTTTCTAAAGTTCAGGGTGTAAAATACCCGGTTTTATAGTTCAGGGTATAAAGTGCACCAACATTAATAGTTGGGGGGTTTTTTTAGACTTTTTCCATTCTTAATATAATGGCACACAGCTATCCCTTGTGTTCAAGGACAAAAAACATTTCCCAATAAGTTACAAATTTGGATACTATCTTATGAGCAAACACAGGAACAGTGTGCCAGCTTTTAGGCCTGGTAATCCCTAAGCATTGAATGGACTCTTCTAGACAATGCAACAAGAGAAAAAATGCAGAGATGAGGAGCATATTAAGATCACAATAAGGAGAACAAGATTCTTTTGAGTTCAATGACCATGTCTCAATTTTAATTTGCAGGACAATAACAAAAATAACTTAACCAAAATAAGGCGTACCTATTTGATAATAAACAAGGAAAACCATATATATTTTGCATACTCCAACCATTACATTATTCATTACAACTATAAACATAGTGTACCTCGTTAGAACTGAAGAGACATGGATTTGCCAGACAAGTAATCTGCATAATGTGTGTAAACCTTTTAAAAACAAAGGAATATTATTACCAAATAACTCACAAGAGCAATCTTACAGAGTAACACATATACCTGATGTGTGATATCTTCTGGAAAATTCAAATCAAATGCAGGCTGCATGTAGCAGTAGTACAGAAATATCATTAGAGACGCTTGTGCTGAGAACATTAAAAAAGGCTTAAATAACAATAACACAATTCATCTGCACATACTACCAGACTATAAAGCCTAGCACGTTGGAAGTAAACTTGTTGCACTATCTCAGCAAAATTTACATCTAACTTTGCAGACATTAATTGATATGTAATGATACAGCATCATGTTTATAATTATTAAATCAGATCTGAACCTCAATAAGGAAAACTACAAACCTGAGGGAAAACAAAGTCATGGTGAGCATCACGCACTGATGGAATGAGAATTACACGGACAGTGTTCCCCAGATACTGGGTAAAGTCTTGAATCTGAAAAAAAACACAGCACATGAATAACTATTGCATTTGGCAATGCGCCAGCATCACACCATCAGAAATCAGCATTTACCAACCTTTCTCAGAATTTCAAAATGGAAAATATCATGAAAGCTCTGGTCAACAGTTCCTTTTTTTATGTCAGGATGATCAGAGTCAATGAAGGGTCCCATCTGCCAAAGAACAATTGATGTGTACAGTCGCAGAACATTTCAAACATCAATGTGCTGTCCCATGTACAGAAATGAGGACTCACCAATATGAGCAGCTGAGGCTGCTTACGACAAGCATATGAAAGAAGTTCTTGCAGTGGCTCAAACAACAGATTATCGGTTGTTGTATAGGGACCCGCCACGATAACCTGTAAAACACGAGGTAAAATGGTAATTATTTAAATTGTTAATGATTGGCCTACCGCGATGTCCATGTAATAAATGAAGAAAGTATAAACATGCATTTGATTCATAATTAAAATAGAAGAACAACGAACTGATATCAGTTTAAGCTTGGACGAAATATGCTAATTGTCCGTTAAATAGGTGTTTGATGCAGCATTATTTCGAATAAAAAACAGACAGGAAGGAACTAACCGATGACAATGCTCTTAACAGAGTGCCAGCGCCAGAATTTTGCTTGCTCTCATTATCAATAGCTTGTTTCTTAGCACTAGGAAGTAGAGCATCCACAGAGACTGGTATGGAATCAATCAATTTTGATGCAACAAAACAGTGTCCACTGGGATTGTGGCCTTCGATACCCACCACCTGTTATTTAAATTTGTGTTAATTTAACTCAGTAGATAATGTATATGGCATTAGAACTGGCTGCGCTTTCCTGCCCAGGAAACAAAGAGAAGTGATCAAGATCCTTCAAGTCAAGGCGCACACGCTGTCCCCTCGAGTGTTGAACACTAGAAAAAGATGTTTCTGTAATTAGCCAAAAAATAACAAAATGGTGACTAACAAAGATCATCACATCAATGAGTCCAAGTAGACTCACCTGCCCTGTAGCAAGATAGACTTTTCATTCAAATGACCTTCCCCATCACAAGCTACTGTACCGACTGCAAACATTTTCTCCTGCAGTGGGCAAATAATCGGATATCCTATCAAGGATAGGGGTGATGATGAGTTAAGGAGTTAAAAGAACAAAACTAGGCGGTACAATTACCTCTGAAGCAAGGGTAGCATCTGCAGGTTCTCCAAAACCCCCAGATGCAGAAAACAAGCTTGCCGATTTTCGTATCCGGTCTTCCAAGTAATTAAACTGGAAAAGGGATGCAGTCAAAGAGCAGATGCTTATGACAATTAATAAAAACAAATTAGCAATGTCCTTACCCTGTCTTCCATTCTGTCATACATGAATCTGCAACCTGGTTTAGGCTGTGAACGCTGAACTTGTAAGGAACATCTTTGACTTGGTTGAATTCTTCTAATTACTTCATCTTCTGCGATTTCAGCATTTTTACTTGGCACACTAACTGCATTATCAGCATTGAGAACATACTGTTGGGTAAATTTATTCACTCGTGTTGCAAAAGGGGTAATACGATCAGCATTTGTTTTGGCCACTCTGCTGGATGATGGTCTGTCACTTGTCAGAGGAGTTAACTCAGAGTTAGATGACTCTTCAGGTGGCTTTTCCTGTTTAGAGCCAGGCGTGTCATGAAATGCCACTTCATCTGCATGTGAATTGCTCAAGAGCCTGCAACAGTTACTTCTAAATTATTATTTTTTCCTTGACAGTGAAATAAGAAAGAAAGGTACTTCTGTGGCAAGCATGCAGGTAAATGAATCTGCTATGTGGAACTAACATGTCGACATCGTTACTGGAGTAAATGTGAAGGTCGGCTTCTTCTTTTATTATCCTGTCTTTAACTTCATTCTGAAGATGTGACAGAAAACCATCAAGATACGAGCTTTCAAGCTTTAAGCCATCCAATTGCCTGCATAAATTAGCTCTTTTCAGTTTCCTTAGCTGCATCATATAAAATAACAAAAAAGAAATATATGGACCCTGGAATCATAATCATCAGGGAGGCATCTCTTAATTCAGACAGGAGAATATTAAACATGAGCTGCAAGATTTTAGTCATACCTAAATGGGATTTAATGACTCATCGAGACATCAAACAGCATTTGATCATAGTTAATAGAAAGTGGTTGTTTATGCTCCATCCAAAAAATAAACATTGAAATCATAATAATCAGCACAGCCATACAGACGGCATGCTTAATTCAACAGCAAAAGATGTTGCCATTGGTGTTGAGATTTATCATCAGAATTCATAGAAAGCAGACGCCCTTTCGGTCACTAAGACTAGCCTAATCTAAGCTGCAAAAGGTGCTACGATATTGTTATTCGCAACATTCTTATCTGGGATGAGCTGACCTGTTGAGGTAATAGACCTCCCAGTTGGAGACGAGGTCAGCGGGGCTCATCTTGTAGTTGATGCAGTAGGTCAGCACTGCAGGCAGAACCACACACCACACGCACATAAACATAGATAAATCAACACCAACTTAGAACCAGGTAGGGGCAAGAGGGAAGGTGGGGACGCTTGTACTTACGCGTGGAGAGGATCTTGGCGGCGTCCTCGGAGCTGCCTCCCCCAATGGAGAAGCCGCTGTTCTGGAACTCCGCTCGGATCTCCTCCTCCATCGCTTCGCCGCTGTTTGCTCGCTGCACAGCCGAGGGCAATCGGTGAGCGGGGACGGCGAGGCGGCGACCAGGTGGTGTGGGGGAGCGGAGAGGGAAAGGGGGCGGGCGAGGATCTGGGGAGTAGAGCAAGGCGGGGTGGCGGGAAATGGAGGGACGAAATGGCGGGAAAAGGGCGGCGGCGGTCGCCCTAGTTTCGGTGAACGCAGGAGAGCAGTATTCTTCCGGGCCTGTTTACAGCTAACTTCTTCGCGCACGATAATGGGCCAACCTATCGGGCTATCGGCCCACGTAACTATAATTGATTAAATAAATTAATTAAATTATTAAATACGGACTAACCTGTAGTTACGTATCGGCCCACGTCTTAAACAGGTGTTGTATTGATTAAATATTTTGTAACATTTTTTTTATTTTTCGTATTTATAGTTAATTGAAACACCAAATATCATCTTGGTTTGCAGTTGTTTGAGAAGGCTGAGGCGATCAGGCGACTAAACTAAAACTATTTTGGTCTCAAGATTACAACGCTATTATGTAGTACTGTCTTAAACAAGTGCCTATTTATTAAATTTTTTGTAATATTTTTTTTTATTTTTCGTATTTGGTTAATTGAAACATCAGCATCATCTTTGTTTGCGCTTGTTTTAGAAGGTTGAGGAGACTACCAGTACCAGTGATTAAAAAAATCATTGGTCATAAACATAGCATAGTGAAGTTCTGTGTTCACAAAATCCCAGCGAGCTGAAACATCAAGTTATCTAATATATAAGTAGGACAGATATCACCAGACTAAAATGTCAAATTTGACGGCCTGGCACTAACAAGAAACTCCAAGTGTATCTATGTTACCAGATTGTACTCGGAACAAAAGGTGCAAAAAGTTTGGCTATTGAAATATGCTAGCATAACGGCAGTTCTACCAAAGTTATTGACACAGCTGACATTTTCTGCAATCACACCACCAACAACACCGAAACACCTTGGCTGGTAGCTTGACTCACATCTTCAGTTCCGTCGTCCATGTCCCCTGAACACTAGGCCGTTTCGTCACGTGTCTGGTTCGCAGCTTCACCACTTTCCTGCCCAGGGAGTTCCTTAGCCTGGTGGCTTGCAGGAGTATTTCCTCTGGTGGTAAACTTCTCACACAGACCACTCGCTCGTTATGGTTTTCTGCACAACAACAAGGCTAGTTAGAAATTTGAGATCAAAACAAAATCAATCATTTCATGAGAAAAACAAAATCAGCGTAGCAGTGGAAATTACAAAGATAAGACAACAAGAAAACAGCAGCAACAGGACAGCTGCGTTCGAGGAATTGTACAATCCAATCCCATAATTCCCATAATAATTTTTTTCACTAGTGGAAAATACCAATCCACTCCTACAGGATCTTGCTTGCTTAGTGCATGCAATATTGTAATAGCCCCATATATAGGATCAAACTGACAACACAAGAATCTGTATCAATCCAAAGAATTGTTGGTTGGCGTCCCTCTTATCCCACAAAATTTGCGAACCGGTCCTATTCCCATCCAAGATGGGTGTGACCCTCCATCCTCCCAGCATTCATGAGGATCATGAAATGTGCACGATTCCAATGGAGGTTTTATCTTGACGGTGGTATATTTAAACTAAGATATGTTCACCTTCAGGCGTGTTATTCCAAACAGGTATTCAAGCTTGTGCAGAGAGAACAGACAAAAATTGTGCCAATAAGGATTCAAGGAGGGATGCTATCACAGCCTTGACACATAGATGATAGATGGGAACAGGAAGATGGAAGTTCAAGTTCACATTCATATGATGAGATTCACGGCTGATATTCATATTTCCATTTCTTTTTATTTCCCTTTACTTCTTTCTTCCATACTTCATCTCTTAACCTGTCTTGAGGTTTTCCTTTCTTCTTACTTTCTAATCTCTCTGCCTTTCCTTTACTTTCACATTCTTTTATTCCTCATCTTTCTTTGTGCATGCCTGTTGCACTTATTTTGCCAGTTTGGTCTACACATGTACAGCTCTCTTCTTTCATTAATGAAATTAAGGCAGGGGCCTCCCCTCCCGACTTCCACCTTCCAGAGAGAAGTGGAAGACCCAGAAATGGCCATGCTGTGCAATTTTCAACTGAACATGGCAGGTTAAGCTACATTGTATTCCTACAGCGTCTTCTCAATGTCAATCCATAATATAAGTTGTATGATGTATCCCTATCAGGAAACTAGTTCCACAGAATTCATAAATTGCAAAGGAAAAGGAAGCAACCAAGATCTTACTGTAAATTCCCTTCAAGTTAGGATGTTGACCACGGACAAGCTCTGTCACCACTTCTAAGTGTGGATTCTTTTCCTTAAAGGCTGGAAGATGTGCCTCCATGAAGGCCCTGCAATCAGAAAAGGTGCTAGTTAAAGAGCAGAATCAGGCACTGATATCCAGTAATGAATAGTACTTCGTACTAACTAACACCATGTTTCATCTGAAGCCCATACAGCTGCCAGCCTGCCACTAAACTATAGCTCGAGCTAAAATCTGAGAGCAGAAGCACAGGCACAGAGTGCCTGATCCTATTGTTGCAACAAATAGCATGTAACTGATCTAAATCATGACTAAATGGGCGGCTCGTTTAACTCATTCCCAGACATCAGCACCTGCTAGTCCCACAACACATTTCTGTCTAGAAATGAAATTTCCATGCAGCAATGCCCTAGAAAAGTTAAAGAAGCAACGGGATAGTTGTCTTCAGTTTCCAACTTCCAAATAACTGCATCACACCACACTCGTCGGCAACAACGAATCCTTGGCAGGCCACAGTCGACCAACCATCCAAACTAATCCCACATTAAAGAACATGTATTAGCAGTATCTCGACTAATTCTAGCAACAGAACTAAGGAAATCGTACGAAAACACTATGGTCTACTGGTACTATTACCGAAATGAGGAACCAAACTATACCATCATACCTGATGCCCCTGCTGCTCCCTCCCCAGTCGCAGTAGTTTACCACGAGCTTCTGCAGCTGCCAGACCCCCCTCAGCGCCATCCTGCCGAAGGGGCGGAGCCAATAAAGCACATAGGCATACACATGTAGAACCGATAAAAAATCGAAGCAAGCATGATGCATATATACATACACTTGTGATTATATCAGATCCGAATACAGACAGCCCAATAGATTAAGTTAGGGTTCAGGTCCTCAGTTTTGCAAAGCAGGAAGGAGAAGGGGAGGACATACCTGGTGGGTGTTCGCCGCCGGCAAAGGTCCCGACGATGGCCTAGGCAGCTGGGCGTAGGGCGGCGGCGGTCAGGTCGGCCGGTCAGGTCGAGGTGGGCAGTTCCTGCCGCCCGCACCTTGTTGGGCTGGTTGGGCCGTATCAAACTTGTAGATATGTGTCGGCCCACGCGGCCACCCGAAGGCCGAAGGAAGGAGTGACCTCTTTTTAGGGGTGAAGCTTCTTAGGGTGTTTGGATGCCAATTAAAACAAAGTGTTTAAATACAGTGGTAAAAGTTCTAGCTATATTACATCAGATGTTTTATAGAATGTCAAAAAAGTATTCAGATACTTAAAAAAACAAGTTACAGAACTCATCATTATACAATAAAATAACTTTTTTAAACATAATTAATCCGTCATTAGCATATATTTACTGTAGCATTACATTATCAAATTATAGACTAATTAAACTTAAAAGATTTGTCTCATGAAATACCCGCAATATATATAATTAATTATTTTTTAATCTATATTTAATACTTCATGCATGTATCTAAGATTCAATGGAATAGGACAAATCTTTTGCCTTGTCCATCGCTTGACACCAAGTACATTATACAATCAGGCCATCATCGAGGGCATTTCATCAACACCCACGTTCCCTAAAGAAGCTAATTCATGTGTAACATATTTCAATTGGGCCTTATTGGGGAGACAAAAAAATTTCAGCTAGCAAATCTTTTAATTCACACACCATCCCTCCCACCGTGGACAATCTGAAATCATCCCCCAGGATTGCATCAACGACCTGCATAGCATCAATTTCAAGAATAATCTCACCACATCCCAAATCCACCGCTGCTTTCAAACCTCCATATGCATTGGATTGCAGGTGAAGTGTTGTCAACCGAAGCTGGGATTTGATAACTAGACGTCTCTACCCCTATCGTCACGGATCACGTATCTCCATCCTCCATTCCTGCCCGCCTCTCCAAAAGAGCCATCAACATTTATTTTCTGTCATTTACTCGTCTTACGGCCAGCTGATACCGTGCACTTGGCTCAGCTGTCTGAGACCATCTCTCCCATGATTTATACAGAGTACAGAGAGCGCAACCATGCTCACTTCTCTGTAGCCAAATCAGTTCCACACAGGACAAAACAACAGGATCAGAGCACGGAACATGCTGACAGGAGGACCTTAATAATAACTGAGCTGCTAGTTGGGTCGTACAGAGATCACAACCATGCTCACCTCTCTGCAGCCAAATCAGTTCCATAGCACAAAACAATAGGATCAGAGCACAGAACTGAGCTGTTAGGTGGGTCCGACACTCGGTTAACTGCTATACTCACTTGCATCACCAACAACATAAGAGAAGAAATGAAAAGAAAAAAGTGAAATCATTCTATGCTCGCGGCCACTGAGAGTGATAGCGCATCCTCCTGCGGCCGAAGGCACAGTTCTTGGATCTCACCGGCGTAGCGATACCGCTTCAGAAGCCGCTCGTCTTGCCGCCAGTTTTCATTCACTTTGACCTCTTTGTACAAGGAACCAGTCATGCATTTCTGTTAGATAGAAACTTCTCCACGATAGTTGCATTGCAGCAGGAGACGGCAAGTCCACACAAGGACCACATAAAAGTGAAGATGTAAACCTCGTCAAGCCTTGATGCGGTTGCCAACATCTTTATGGCTTTGCCATCCTGCATCAATCGGACAGGTTAGGGGAATGTTTTTCTATTAGACTAGAGACAGCACAAACTGGGAATTCATGGCCTAATCCTTTTTTTTTAAAAAAATAGATTAATCTTAGATTGGGAAAAAAAATCTAACTTCTATCACACGTATTTCAAGTATCCAGAATAAACAAACTGATAGGGAAACCACCTTTTTATGGCATTCTTAACTTTTTCTTATTCTTACCACATAAAAGTGAAGAAGATGTGTAATTATGGTATTCCTTAACTTCTTTTTTACCTTCCCTAGTATAATGCTTCTTTGTGATTCTTTCTCAACAAGTATCTTGAATGAAGTCCTTGGCAGTAGGCCTACTTTTGTAACTGACAACATTAACTTATCGCAAAAAATGATAATGTTAGAAATAAAGAATATCAAGGTGGAGAATTTACTGCATCAAACTGATAGGGAAAACACCAAAAGATATACCTGGCATGAATAAGGAATTTCCTGCCTGTATTTAATGAAAAAATTTTCCCTCACTATTTCACCAATAAAAAATCTCTCAGGGTGTTCACTATATCCTGAAACATGATGAACCACTTGGATAAATACATGAACACAATATGCTTATTAATCTCAAATCATCCCATGTAGCTCAGCATCTAACCAAAAGTAAGATGGGTGAAGAATCATATTACAGAGCATAATGCCCGTTTAAGAGATAAACGACATAGCAACAAAGAGCATGATAACAATGTACTGAAAGGGTGTAAACCTAACCTATTATTTAGCATAGATGAAGTAAACATATGTCGGGAAAGTTCCTAATCTCTGGCTTTGGAGAAAATATTTCTTCACATCTGATTTGTAGTAGCCTAGGAGGAACATAGCAATCATTTAGTGCTAATTTATACATCAGCAGTTTCAAGTTCACATTGTTCAGTTCACCAATACCAGAAAAAAGCAAAGTACTATGCCATCTGCAAAAAAGATGATATGCCTCCATCGATCAAACTAAGATTATTGTCGGGTTCAAAATTGGAAAGGGCACATCAAGTTCAACAATAATGATATTCAGGAGCACACTCTTGAGTCTTGACCTACAGGAGGACAGTCAATGACATTTAAGGTAAACAAAGCACATGGGAGATGCATTTAGAAAAATATGAATGATCTTTGCTAATACCTTGGGGTAGTAAGCAGGACCCACAGGGAGCTTTGCAGCACTTATTTTATAATATCATCAACATTTGTAAATAGAATTTTTTGGTACCACTGCCAAAAAGAGTTGTCCAGAAAAAATACCAACTTCATGCAGAGGAAAGCACAAAAGAAACAGGAAACCACCTTCCAACAATCGTATCAGGTTCATACCTCAGAGGAAAGCACTTACAGGTGAGTACACTAATCTTGGTTACAGATCAAGAAAAACAATCATATTGGCGAGCTGGGATGGGGGATGGGTAGCAGCAGAAGATGAGGGGTTGTGAACCACTCGTACTTTTTAGAGCAGGGAGGAGCGACGGACGACATCGCTTTTGGTTCTTCATAGTAGTATATAGAGATAGCTCAGCATGACGAACACAACTAAGAGGCACATCATTCTACCACTTTCTCACAGCACCAGCGCTCAGGACCCAAACCCGAGACCAAGATACTTTCACAAGTAAATTATAAGCGAGTAACAAAAGATACCATCGAAACCTAATAATAATCAGTAACCAATAATAAAAGATAGAAACCTTGTGGCATACTAATTTCTTCTGAACTTCGACAAAAGGCCTGCTAAAATAAGCAGCACCCTTACAGAGATTCATTTGCCGGCTCAGTCGCCTGCGTAACAAAATCAGCACTTCTGACTTAACAGTATACCAGGCAATCACGAAACTAATTAAAAATGTGTGCTACAACATGAAGGCTCGGTACCAACATAGCACCAGTACCAGCCAAGCAGATTAAACTATAATAACCAGATACCAGAAGAACAAAAAACATCTGGACCAAACTTCCCGATGCTAACTCATTCACAAGCTTCTTCCCAATCGTCCACCTCTACATCCGGCTGCAGCTTAGTAACAGATGGCCCAGCATTCCCAGCGTTTGGTATTGCGCTGTACGCAGCATCCGTGCGCAGAGCAGGCTTCCGCTCATCGCCTGGACCAGAGCTTGCAACAGCATCTGATTCCAGAACATTCCATCGGTTCGGAGTCCCCATGACTTGAGCGGCAGTGTTGACACCTCTCCATCCAGGTGCTGGAGCATGGCCAGCAACACCAGTCCAGTCCCCAGAGGGCAGATCAGGCTTCTTCCACGGATTGCTCCTAGCAGTGAGGCTCCCATCCTTCTGCTCTCCAATCCAAACATTGCCTGAAGAAGATGTCTGAGCGCTGCTTGGCATAAACATCGCAGCGCCCTGGTAAGCAGACCCATAATCCAGCCGCCTCAGTGCTGTTGCTGCTCTAGCTTGATCATTGAAAACAGCTATGGCATTTTTGTCGTTCAGCCAGACCAATTCACATTCCCCACCAAACCTTAGGACAAGAGCGTTGACATCAGCATCCCGTGGCAGGTCAAGCATGGCAACAACTAGCCTCGGATCCATGTCAATAAGTGGATCAAAGTAAGGATGGGCAGCTGTAACAGGTGCTCCTGCCTTGGATCCCAGGATGCGAGCTGGTGGTTTTGATTTGGGTGTGACATGGATAGTAACAAAACGCTTAGGCTCGTAAGAAGCCGACTTGACAGAAAGTTTCCACCGGTCTGCAATTAGCCTGATAGCATCTCTCTTGTCCTTCAACATGGGGCAAAAGACATGCAGTTTCAGATTGCTTGAAGAACTGCCTCTCACCTTGCCAAGTACAAGGAACTTGCACCTCTCTTCTATGGCCAGCACCCACTTTGGCTCACGCCGGAACAAGTCAGAAATCAAATCTGATGAACTTGAATTCTCACCAAAATGCAATGCATCCAAATTCGGTGGAGTGATGTCAAATGCTTCGGCAAGGACCTTCTTCTTCTCCATCTTTGCACACTCCTCATCACAAGAAATCTTCCTCTGCCCAAGTGGCAACCTCCTCCCATTTGATTCCACTGGCTGGAGAGGCATTGGCAGCTTTTGTATGATGGAGACTTCAAACATATTATCAACCATAGAGGATCCACCAGCACCGCAGGGAACAGTTGCAGTGATTCGGCCACAAGAACAAGTAATAGTCACTGCAGATTCACATCTCAAATCTGGGCATTGGGAAGACGGGTGGCATGGGGCAGTGCATGTGTGCTTGCATTCTCTCCTCGCGGCACCACATACCTGTCCACAAGAAGCTTTGCCACCAGAGCTTGAGCTAGCATCTCCATTCGTAGGTGTCTGATCACAAGGGGAGGATGGCATGGCCTGTTGCAAGCATGGATTCCACATTGGCGATTCTTCCCACATGGTTGGTTGCACCTGATATCCTTCGATCCACAAGGGATATTCCTCAGCATCACGTGCCCCCCAATGCATTCTCTCATTACTGGCACGATACAAGGTGGACAGTCCCCAAAATGGCAAGAATGCGAGGCAGGATGTCCGCAAGGCTGGGGAACTGAGCACTGATGTGGACAGGATGGTGTTGGAGTTCCACAAGGCAGAGGTGGTGGGAGAGAAGTTCTGCCACAGGCACAAGTGAGATCAGTGAATATAGTCTCCAAGCAGGGTGGGCAATGACCACTGTGGCAGAGTAGCTGGCATGCATGCTGCCCGCATCGGACTTCTTGCCACATGGTATTTGGCAGAGATGAGGATCCCAGTTGCCACCTTCAAGCTGTGCAACATTCCTAGACAGTGGACAACAGAGCTCACTGCACCGATGCCTCCCACAGTTCTTCTTGCGACCACAAGGCTTGTTGCAGCGGAACTCTTCCATGGAGACCTTGTAGCACTCCACCATCTGACCTGATGAGCCACAACGGCACTTCTGCTCAACGCGCACCAAACAAGGTGGACATTCTCCTTCATGGCAATTGACCTTGCACTTATGCAACCCACATGGCAGTTTCTTATCGCATATCTTGTCACAGGTGGGGATTGCGTCCAAGCAACTCGCCCTCCTCTCCTGCAGCCTGGTCTTGCCACAATGGCATGTCCTGACCTTCCCGGCATGAGCTCACACTCTCCACAAGGCCCTGGGTGGCACATATCCTTGCAAGCATGATTGCCACAGGCAAGTGTGCGGCCACACACCTCATTGCAAGAAAACACCCCGTCCTCCTCAGACAGCTTTCCCTTCACCATCATGTCTCCACATAGCAACGTCTCATTCTTCTTCCCGCAGAAGCAGCGCGCGAGATGAGAACAGCACAATCCCCGCAAGAACCAGTGTGGCAAACCTTCTCGCAGCGATGCCTTTTGCAAGGTAGCATCTTTTCACAGGGGCGGCCACAGGTCACAGGCGTGCTCCGGTCCGCACACCGCCGCACAATGATCTGCTTCCCGCAGGGGCAGGGTCGATCCGGAGCAAATGCTTTGCAGGGCGGGCACGGGCCCGGGTGGCACTGAAGGACGCAGACGTGAGGGCACCTGGTGGCTTCAACATCCTCCCCCTTGGCGCCCGGCGGTTCCGCCCTCTCGAGAGGCTTGGAGCAGGGCTCGCCGCAGGAGTGGGGCGTGAGGAAATGGTCGTTGTGGGGATCTCTCCGGCGCCCGCAGAAGCAGGTGTAGGCGAGGTCGCGGGCGGGGGTGTCGTACACGGACTGACACCCCGGGCAGCGCCAGGACGGGGAGGCGGGGTCCGCTGCCGGGGACGCGTCGGCGGCGGAGGCCGGGGAGCGCACCCACTTGCGGATGCAGGGGAGGTGGAATATGGAGAAGCAGCTGGCGCAGGACCAGATGGGCGCCGACCGCCGCACCATGTCGTAGCATATCATGCACTCGACGGCGCCACGGGCGAGCTTGTCCTGGATCTCCTGCACCAGCTGCGGCACCGCCCCATCGCCCCGAGTCGCCGCGGCCGGCGCCGCCGCAGGCGCGGGAGCGGGAGCGCGCTCACGGGCAGGAGCAGCTGGCGCGGGAGCCGGCCTCTCCGGCGGCGGAACACGGCGGCGGTATCTGGCGTTGTTGCCGTTCTGCTCCTGAGGCGGGGCAGAGCGGCGACTGTTGTTGTCCCCGTCGTTGCCGTGATTGCGGCGGCGCGAGCGGCGGTGGGACGGCCAGGCCTCCGAGGCCGGGGTAGGGAGGGGCAGGATCGGGCCGGCGGCGTCGGGGCCCGCGGCCGGGCCGGGGGCAGAGGCGGCGGGGCGGGGACCGGGGCGGGGCGCCACTCGGAGCGGGAGGCGGTGGCCACGGGCCCACCCCGCGGCGGCGATCGTTGGAGGGCTGCATACGGCGGCGGGACGAGAGGGGTGAACCTAGGGTTGCGGCGCCGCCCGCCGTCGGGTCGAGGTGTTGGCGGTAGGGTATGGAAACTGAAGTGTGTTGGTGCAGGGGTGGAGTGTGGGGGAGGGAGGCGGCGGCGGCGGGGGTGGTGGTGAGGAAGGGGAGGGGTGGGGAGGAGGTATTTGATTGGGAAGAGCCTTGGAGACGACGGCGAACCGCAGCGCAGATGGAGAAGGACGAAGGAGGCAGGCCACCCGGGTCGGTTCCGGGATGGTTCGAGTTCGAGATGACGAGAGCTCGGGTGCGGTGCGGACGGGTCGGTTCAGTTTGCGGCTGTGACGTCACCACGTGTGTGTGTGTGTGTGTTATACTCACTCCTGGCGCTTGCTGTGGACATGTGGTAGCGGACAAGCCTGGAAGTCTCATCTCCAGGGTAAAAAAATTTCCATCTAGATGCAAATTCAATTCGTAAAAGAAACCCAAAAATGTGGAGATATATATCAGTAGAGTACTCCCTCTGTTTTTAAAATAACAATATTTTTTTAACTTTAAGACTACGTTTAACCATTCGTCTTTATTTAAAAATTTATATAAATTATAAATAAATAAATTATTATTAAAATATCTCTAATATTAAAATAAATTATAACATGATATTTATATAAAAACTTTTTAAATAAGATGAATGTCAAATACAGTTTTTAAAAAGTAAAAAAGGTAAGTTAATTTAAGACCGAGGAGTACGTCTCTTAGCAATTTTTGTTGTTTTTTTTTCTACGTACGCTCTCCGCCTGCCAGGCGCATCCCAGCTCCACTTTTATTTTTTTTTTTCATTTCGTTTTGTGTTTTAAGGAAAGTTGTTTTTGTCCCTGTCGTGTACTCATGTGACGTGGACAGTGCACGTTCTGCGGATGGTCAATGCTAGGGAGGAAACTTGGGCGCCACGGACATGGAGAGGCATCAAAGGCAGACCGCGCCGCCATACTTTAGTTTATTCTGGTCGTGCTACAGTACAAATCCAACTGGTGACAGGAAAGCAGGAATACGCGAACACGGCACGGCGTGAGGATTGGAGTGACGGCAAAGTCCAAGGCTGTTATGAGGTCGAATTATTTCAACCCAGTTTTCTAGTTATTTCGATACATATTAGCATCTCCAACGGTTTTGCATATTTTGTTTGGCAAAATTGGAAGTTTACCAAGTATCAAATGAATATAGCAAAGGTCCAAAGAGTCAATCTCCAACGGTTTTGCATTATCACTTGGCAAAAAAGGAAATTCTAATTCCTTGCGGCGGCGAGACGGAGAGCCACGCGTGAGGGAAATAGCGCGAGTGTCGGAAATACCAAGCGCGGACGAGGTGTGCATATATGCAACTTCTTCCCTGCTTTTTACCAAGTTAACAAAATGCAAAGCTCCTTTGCAAAACCGTTAGATAAATGTTTTTAGACTTTTTTGCAAAAACAAAAATGCAAAGCCCATTTACAAAACCATTGGAGATGCTCCGTCCATGTGTTTTACTTTAATTCGTGTGTGTATGAGCCATAAATTTTCACGCTAATCTAATCTAATATATATGGATTAAGGTGGATATCTAGTCATTCAAACAAGCTCTAGGATACCTAGTCATTCAAATAAGCTGAAATTGTTTGGTTGCATGGGCATCCAAACAAGATTAAGTGGATACATAGACTTCTAAATAAGACCTTAGAGTGTGTTTGGTAAGGTGGTTTAGCTTCTATAACCAAGCTCTAGCAATGCAAGAATTGCATGTTTTGTTGCATATAAGCCAAGTCTAGCTAGTGCAAAAAGACGTCCTTAGCCAAACTTGTTGGAAGGGCCTTCCTGCAGAGCAAGGCTTGGACTATCTAGGTCCTACCATGTGCTACGATTCTAGTCATCTCTCACCCATCAAAGAAGCAGGAGAATTGCCATGGAGGAGTAGAATGCCATGCCTAGAGCCTTAGCCACCGAGCACACGACGCTTTTGGAGCTCCCACAAGGCACATTGAGGTCCACGGTTGCCACTGTAATCATTGGGTCAGCTCCTTACTTAGCTTTCTCTGTATGAGATATCGCGGCTCTAGGATAGCTTCTCACCACCTTGACATCTTGCGGCGATGACACCTTCGCCAGGGCTCCCCATTGCAGCATTGACGGCTGCACCACCTCCATGTCTAGCGGCGAGGATGGCTTCATCATCAGGGCTTGCCATCGTGGCTACCCAATTTAGCTAGGCAACCAAATAAGACCTAAGCAATGTAGGGCACCATATGGAACAAAATACCAACCTTATTGCACACTCCAGGTTTGAGTTAGCCTAAATGAAATATCACTATAACTCACCCTGGCCATTCGGTATCACTGAACGGATCGGTTTGGTACTTCGGTTCCTACATAAATTCGATTTCTCAAAAAATAGGTACCGATTGGTTCCTTCTAAAAAATCGGTACTTGAGGAATTTTAGTTCGGTACTTTCGGTTTGATTCTGGTATTTACCAAAATTATCGAATTGATAATAGAGACATGTATGTAATAGAGCGGGTTTAAAAGCTAATTTTGACATAATTTCATAATAGTGCCAAATATATACATATAAATGTCCACAAAGACTATAAGAGTAGAGTATCACAAGTACATAATATAATAATCCATAATAGTGCAATCAATAATATAAAATACATAATATAATAGTCTATAATAGTGCAATCAATAATATAACATCACTGAAACTCAACATATTTCATATAGTTCTCGGTAATTTTGGTTTTACAAGGTAAAAAACCAAATTTACTTTAGGAATTAGGAACCAAATAAGGTACCGAAAATTCGGTTTTGGTTCTCAGTCTCGGTATTTTATACCCAGGGTTAATTATAAACGCATTGAAGATAATAAAAAAAGTACTCCTTTCGTCTCAATATAAGTACATATATCACAACTTGAGTGTCAACTATTTCAACTTTAACTGTATTTACAGAAATAATATCAACACGTGTATATTCAAATAGGTCTATTATGAAAATGTATGATGTGACGATTAATCCGATGATGTATATTTGATATATACTGGTTTGTAAATATTTAATCAAATTTGAAGTTGTTTGACTCATAAAAGTGCCAGACGTGCATTTATTTTAGAACAGAGAGAGTAGAGGGCTAGATGTAATCAGATAGGCAAGTTAGGATAGTCGCTATTGAAGAAAAATGCTTTAAATTTAGCTACAGACATAATTTCATTTTTTCCAAATAGGAAACGAATAATTATTCTGGTTTCAGGATTCAGAACTTGCGCTCAGGGCTGCCGGCTACAGCAAATACAGACCCTCGGCCCAACAAATCCGAGAAGCCTAGAAAGCTACATGAATCAAGTATACAGCCCACAAGTCTTCTTACTCTATGTGTCAGCCAGGTGAAGAGTTATTCGGGAGACCGTTTCCTAGAAGCGGACCCTTCCAGAGCCTACGGGTGAGAGAGGCGACTGAGGGTGACACCGAGTTCCCCCGTCGATTTGCCGCCTCCCTTGCCTCTGGCGCCCTCGCCGGCGTCGGAGAAGGAGGGGGGTTGGTTGAATCGACGGTAAATAAGTTAGGGCTAGGGTTTCCCACGCCGGAGCTGCGGCATGGTTTCCTCTTCCTTGGTGGCGCCGCCGGCGAGCGACGGCATGGACGAGGGGAGATCATCTCCGACATCTACGACGGCTTCCCCGACTCCGCTGGTGGCGGCCGCCGATGAAGGTAGGCACTGCTTCTCCGCGGCGTGCGGTTGGTGGAGGCTGCGCCCGGCTTCTGGAATAGTCTTCGCCCGGTTCCTCCTCGCCTCGTCGGCCCGGCATTTTGCTAGCGGCGAAGGAATGGGCGGCCGTTACCTCGCCCGAGAACTAGGGATGGTGAGGTCTTTTTGTCCCTTTCTCGGCGTCTTCGGGTCCGGCACCGCCGCTTCTGTCCTCTCCGGCGACAACGTAGAAAGGTTGGTCTACCACTATCTTTGGGAAGTCCGGGTGGTGGTTTACTTGCAACTGCTTGGGTTTGTTCCCCCTTTCGGTTGCTTCGTCGTCCGTCGACGTGGGGATGCTCGTGGTGCTTGCGGCGCTTTCTCCCATGTTTCTCGGCGGCGAGATGGCCAGTGGCCATCTTCTATGGCTGGGACGTTCATCGATGCTACGACATGTTCTTTTGGACATGCTACTCATTGTGCCAACGAAAAACCTTGAAGTATCTTCATCGGGAAGGGCTTTGGCTTCAAGCTCCATCTCCGGTGTGCACCTCCTCTTGTTGTGGTGGCTGCTCGTCGAGGAGCTTCTCCACTTGCCGGCGACGAAGATGACCGGGAGACCCTTGTGTGGATCAAGTTGTATTTTTCTCTTTGTGCAAGGGTGCGTTTGTAAAGGTTGCAATGTAAACTCTATTCTCAAAAAAAAAAAACTCTATGTGTCAGCCTTCCACAGATCGGGCAGGCCTTGCTTTCCTCTTCCACAAAATCAGAAACATTTCATCTGGACCACTCAAATATGTACGTACATATATTTGGGTATATATCTTTCTAGTTGAACTAACTTAACATTCAGTTCTTCACAAAAATTTTTTGAATGTTTCACCCACGCCATTTCACACAAAACAGTAAGCCTTGCAAAATTTCTTAAAGTGATAAACCAGAGATTCCATAGACTATCAGTGACACTAGAATTCTAGAACTAGAAGCAAGATAATGTGCATTTTTTCCCTAGGAAAGATAATGTGCCTTTTACCTTCGAGTTTTTTTTACCTTCGAGTTAATTTTTACAAGTACGAAATCCGCACCATCCGCTCAGGCTTATTCTCTTGCCACGTATACAGCTCTTCAGAAGGCCACATGTACAGCTATCGCCCTGTTCGGCTGGTGGACAAGCCGGCTGGTCTGGCTTGTCAGCTACCAGCGTGAACAGTACCGCGAGAGAGAGCAAAGTAGCGAGAGCAGCCAGACCAGCCAGCTGTGCCGGCAGCGAACACGGCGTATCGACAAAGCCACGTACTCGGCCGGAGCACAAGCTAGCTAGCGCCACTGCGCCAGGGTCGTTTCCAGCGTCTTCTGGAAGAAAGCCATGGTTCTCGACGTATCTGTTGAATCCAGACAAATCGCATTTTTGGTTCCTAAAGAGCGAAGAGAAATCCAAATAAAAGCAAAGTAAATGAAAACCAGACATAGAAAAAAATTGGACAGATTTAGGATGGTTCAGAACAATCCGTATATGCAGAAAAGAACTTGGTTTTCTCTCTGAAGCATATATGCGCTGAAGAATCATCCGGCAGGCAGTACTAGTAGTTTATATCTGGATAGGAAGTATCTACGAGCCAACGTACTTAATTAATCGAGGCCGAATCCCTTCATGCACAGGCGGGAGCACCGGCCGAGGGTTGCAGTCGCCGTGGCTAGGCCCCCTGTTATGACCCACTGGTGCAGGGGAGGAGGTGTGAGCCGCCACCGGGGCCCTAGTCACCGCCCGCGCGGGCGCGCCCGCGTCGCCTGATAGCGGTCGCCCGCCGTTGCGACGCCCCGTGCCTGAGAGGGAGAGAGAGGAGAAGAGAGAGAAGAGTGTGTGAGAATGGATTGAGAGGTGCTGGACTCGATTCGATTGAAGATCGGGATTCAGGCTTCATTTAACTGCACTGTATTTTATTTCGGGTCCACAAACTCACCTGACAATTGTTGGTAATACAATCCAGCGCTACTATATATTACTAGCAGGAACCCCGTGCTTTGCACGGGAGGTTTTTTTTTTTTTTTTTTTGCCCTTTTAGTGGAGTTGCTAACGGGTTTTGAACTGTTTAATACCAGGTTTCACTGTTTCGTAACGGGGCTGTACTGTTTGCTAACGGATTTTACTGTTTATAGCGGATCGGGTTGTTACTGTTCATAACGGGTCGGGAGTGTACTGTTCGTAACGGGTTGGCACTGTTCATGCGACCCGTTACTGTCGCGGTAACAGTGTCTATGTGAGAGGGACACTGTAGCTACAGTGTTGTGAGTCTTAGGGCATGGTATACGCTTTTAGTTGTATAGGTAGATTCGGACAGTGAAGCTTTCACACATATATATAATAATTTTCTGTTTCTGCAATGTTCAGCGCTTTCTATATAATATGGTTCACACTTTGACTAACAATATTTTCTTAAATATCGATAATAGTATTATTAGATTGATTATAGGATGTAGAAATACGAGATAAATAATTATTTTGATACAAATGTAAAATGTGCTACTCAAGTTAGCTAAAAACTTAATTACCTATCAACACCTTACATTTCTAAAGAAAACCATATTTGGAAATACAAATATCGTTACTATTTTCTTAACATATACTTAATACATTCAAAATCATAAAGCATTTGATTTTTTTAACTTCAAGTTTGACCTTCATCTTATTCAAAAATTTGTACAAAAAATCCTTTCTTTTGTTGTGGCTTGCTTAATAAAAAAGTTCTTCAAGATGACTTAAATTTTACTATATTTGCATATATTATTTGAGTAAGACGATATGCTATTCGAGGAAGTTGAAAACCTAAACAGCCATCAAATGTAAATATATAATGTTTGGCTACTTACAAAATCAATATGTAAGCTCTCAAAATTTATTCTAAGGTAATTTTAAATAGACATACAACTGATATTTTACATCCAAATAGCCCAAGTAAAAATATTTTCTTGATATACTCATAACATATACATATATTTTAATGATCACTAAAATACAAATAGATTTAGAAGGGGCTAGCGTGGCAACGCCGCGCTTGTCTTTCTAATGAAGTCCAATCTGTTACCGAAACTCGATGGAGATGTAGAGGTAACATTCTCATCCAAAAGAAAAGTTTTTATCCAATCCAGACCCTCTGTTAGCATTGACAATAGACCCCAGATGAGGCCACAAAATATTGTCTATGCTACTTATGAGGACAATTCTTATGAGCCCTCAATCTCTGATTTTGATCTCAACCTTATCGAGATTGATCCTTATAATCCTGAGTGCCCGATGAGTTGTATCATAGTTTTGGAAGAAGAAGAAAAGGATTTCCAAATAGATAAAAAGCTTCTTCTCCAAGAAATAGGTCTTCCCAAAAACAAAGCCAAGAAGGAAAGATACTTCAAAAACGTAGATCGACCTTTCAGGCTAAAAATTAGGGAAGTCTGGCATAAAGAAATGATAGAGCAGAAGAAGAATATATTCTTCTTTGATTGGTATGAAAATAGCCAGATCAGACATTTTGAAGAATTCTTCAAACCAGGTTCTCAACAAAAGGACAAGGGTGAATTTGGGTCTGATGATGACAACATATCCATGATAAAGAAGGTTTCTAAAGATTGGAAGACCACCAGTGGAAAACAGATAGAATCTGTTCATCCGTCTTTTGAGCCCATACAATTAGAAGCCAACACCAAGGGAGAAAGTATCAAAGCTTGTCCTCTCAAAAACATATCCAAAACCACCCATGGTGAACCCGTAAAGGTAGAACACATAGGGCACCTTGTGGAGCAACGTAACTTTTCAAACATATCTTTACATGCCCTTGGCCGACAAATGTGACGCATAGAAGCCATTCTCATGGACGGGACGAAACCTAGCCGAAGTGAAGTAATGGTAAATCTTCCTTCTAGCTCCCATTCTGATACTTCCAACACCCATATGGTTGTCCCACCTTTTGTTCCACGATGATCCCTTCTAGCATCAAACTAGGAAAACAAAAGGCCATGGGATCTTCACATTTCCGAAGAGCTTATCGATGAATTAGCTAGTAAGCTAGGAAACCTGAAGGTCAACAAAAATATTAACCAGATCACGATGGAGGGGGTGAAGATGAAGATGTTATAAAACAGGATCGAACTTTCAAAACAACAACTCGACGGCTATGACAAGGAATTACTATCCTAGACCAACCTATGCGGATCTTCAATTTGAAGAACCGCCCCATTATAGCCAATATGACATGCTTCAATGGTAAAGAGATTGTTGAATGGAATCTTGATGGTTTTGTGAAATACCAAATCTTTACCATGTGCCATCAAATGATTATGTATGCAAATGCCCGCATAGCAAATGGCAACAAAGAAAAAGAAGCCGCCCATATGATTGTCATAGGGTTTTTACGGACAATTAAGGGGCTGGTGGGATCACTATCTAAATGAAAGTCAAAGAAAATCTATTATTGAGGCTGTTAAGATAGATGAAAATGGAAGGCCAATAGTCCTATCAAATGACCAAGGGCGTAGATTAGGGGGAGTCTCGAGATGCCATATCAACCCCTGCTTACAACATAGTTTACTATTTTGTTTGGTAACTATCAAGATATCTACGAGAAGAACAGGGGCGGTTGATCAACTTGAGATGCAAGACCATGTCGATTTTAGATGGTATAAAGACTCTTTCCTATCAAAACTTTATACCCTACCAGATCCTAATCAAGATTTTTGGAAAGAAAAATACATATCCGGCTTACCTCCTCTATTTGTTCTTTGAAAAGGTTAGAAATTCTTTGAGAAAGGAGGGAGAAGGAAGCATAGACTATCAAAGTCTCGATATAGGAAAAATAACTCAAAAATACAAATGGTAGGAGCTGAACTATGCAATGATCTAAAAATCAAAGAGCGCAGCTCAAAAAACAAAGAGCTATTGGAAAAAAAAGGAGGAGCCGGGAGACTTTTGCTACCGGTTCGGCTTTCAAGATCCCTTTGAATCAAAAGAAGAAACTCACAAAGGAGTTACAAGAAAAATCATGAAGATGATAAGAATATGAAGCATCCCGTCAATAGAAGAAGGCATAAAAAGGTTTATAATAGAGAGAGTGCCTTCAAACCTTTCAAAAAAGGAGACCAAGCCAAATGATCTAGTTTGTTTTAAGTGTGGACGAAAGGGTCATAAAGCTTCAAATTGCTACAAATCAAAGGTAAAGCAAGAGATCCAAGCCTTACTAGAATCGATTCAAGATATCAAGGGGAAGATTAGGCGGATCTTGAACAACATCGAGGTGATACTAGCTCTGAAAAATGAGGATGATATCGAGGTAAACTGTTGTGAAAATAATGAATGTTCATGTTATGAACAAGGTACCTTTGAAGAAGAATCGGATGAAAATATTTTGGTTCTCACAGATTTAGAACAATTTGTTTTAGATACCTTTGATACCATACAAGATCCGTAAGAAAAGGAGATTGTTCTTAAAAGATTCTTATCAAGGGTGAAAAATGACAAAGATAAATTGGTGACTGAAATCCAGAAAAAAGAAATTTTGTTCTCTGAGATGAGGTCTTCAAAAGGGTTGAAGATCTAAAAAAAAAAAAACAAGCGGCTAAGCCTTGAGGATCTCTTAAAAGAATATGATTTTATCAAAGAAGAATTAAGAGATCACCAAAGAAGGATTCAAAACTTAGAGCTACGAGAGAAAAGAGACTACAAAGATATGATCGCTGAAAAGGTTGTAGAAGAAGAGCCCGAAGATGATGAGTTGGTCGGCTCTATCGAGAAATACTTCAAAACAAATGGTACACTGAAATAGCATATGAATTCCATGATGGATTTAGATTCACATATAATACTCTTCTAGATTCTCGAGCCGATGTGAATTGCATTCGACAAGATATTATTCCACTCGGTATTTTGAAAAAAACTACTCATAAGATTCATTCTGGCAAGGCAACCCAGTTGAAGGTAAATTATAAAATCCCGAGGTTCATATATCTGCATTGATAATATTAGGTATAAAAACATCGTTTCTTTTAGTAGAAAATCTAAAACAAGATGTTATTCTAGGGACACCTTTCCTTTCCTCTATCCGTCCCTTTATAGTTCTGAAAGATGGTATCCGTTTTCGGATAAATAAAAAAAAATAATATTATCTTTTTCTTCAAAGATAGAAAAAAAGTAAATCAGATTATGGAACATGTCTCCGAGAAAATAATGTTTCAAAAAAAGGGAAATAATGCATAATTGTTTTCTAGTCCTAACAAAAGAGACTCTTCGATGCAAAATATCTAGAGATGGCTCCTCTTACGGAAGTATGAACATCTCATACGGATGAGAGTACATGGAGGTTGCTTAGGCGCTTCCGAAGGAGATCATAATCGCTTCAATCATAATTTTAAGGTAAATGATTTGCGGCAAAGGGCTGTTAAACATGCTCGGCAAGTCAAGACCAAAAAAGATAAAGCTCATGCTTTAAATGGGCTTGCATATTATTTCAAAAGTATGAGCAAAGACCCCGATTTGATGATCCTTCGGCACACGAGAGGAGATCTTCAAAATTATCGATGACTTTCCCTTGGTGGAAAGAAAAGATTCGAACAAGATCAAAGACTATCTTGAAGAAGGATCTTCAAATTTATCGGATCTTATAAAGATTTCTCCAAAATTATATGATCAAGATGAATCAATCAAAGTTATTGGATCACAAAATATGTGATTACGAGATATTCCAATCTCAACAAGATACTTTCCTTCAAAAGGAAAGGCCAAAGAATAAGATGTCTCGAGATAAGACTACGCATACCAAAGATGCCTCCACTCAAACTCGACCATCGAGATCCATGATCCTACCTATGTCCTCAAAGAAAGCACCTCTAATGAAACCAAATTGCCTTGCTCAAAAGACACAAGCCTTTCACAATAAGTACCAAGACTCCCTATGAGTTCCTCATCCCCAAGCCGAGTTTCAAAACCGAGCAAACCCTATCAATCCTTACCCAAGATATCATTGACCGATCCGAAAAAATACCAAAGAAAGGCAAATGAAGGTCTTTCTTGGCCTCCAAGATTATTTTACGGATTTATACACCGGAAAAGATAAACACCGTGGGATATATGTTCATATTCATATATTCCCATTCTTTTATCTTGACAACAAATTGATCATCCAAAATTTGCACACAAATACATCATTCTCCAGGTGATATAAATTTGAAATATTTTAGAAGCCTGCGCAGACATATTACGTTGAAGATATCTCTTTACAAACTATGATAGATCATGGGCTGATTCATGCAGTCTATGGATCAATGGAAGAAATCCTTCTTTCGATCTAGGAACGACCATCAAAGAAGCCCGCAAGAAGATATACTATGTAAAGGGAAAAGTCAAGATAATATTCTACTCATCTCCACCAAGGTTCACTCCACCACTGAGGCCTGCTATGCATGATGTCTACATCGGCAAAGGGCATTACAACTTTCCTAGAAGTGAATACTATGAGTTGAGGCAAGAATATAAAGAATTACTCTCCAAAGATACAAATCATGACAATTGGAGAATTTTCAATGAAGCCAAAGAGCTTGAAGAAAATATTAGATTTGATCCTACTTATCGATGGTTTTCCGAATAAAATTATGAGGATTTTCCCCCCAGAATACCAAGGTTATTTGGGCCCAAGCACAAGATGTGTTGGAAGGTTAATAAGACCGGATTATGGTGAAGAAACACAGCTACTTAAAAAGAATATCGACAATTCATGTCTTGGCAAGAGATGTGGCGACCTAATGAAATTGATGGCAATGTATGGCCTGAATGATAGATTCTCAAGAAGAGGACTAAAAGGATAAGATCATCTTTCCAAAAGTCTAAGAAGTATCATGAGTACCTCTAAAATTCAAAAAAGCTATCATAATGTTTATGGATAAGATGCTTCACCACCTTTGTGAAGTCAAAAGAAGAATTATGAAGATTCCCAATAATGCTTTGTGATACATCAAAAAGTATCATCATGAGGCCAAGATATAGTCAAAAAGGTATTATCATGAAGCCCAGAGATAGTCAAAAGTATCATCATGAAGATCCAATAATACAAGTATGGGTCAAAAGTAGCATTATAACACCTCAATAATGCAAGATCGGTTTCAACGAAGCCATGATGATCGGGCCTTCGCCACCACTATATAAGGAGACGAAGGGCAACGCTTCAAGGCATCCTCAGCACCACCTCATCCTCAGCACCGCCACATCCTCAGCACCACCTCATCCTCAGCATCACCATCCACACACCATCGCTGAAGATCACTACCACCACCATCCACCACTTATCTACCTAGTATTGTAGTAGTGTGAAATAAAGAACTCGCATCTGAGTTCAAGTGTGAGAGTCTTGTAAGAGTCTTGTAAACAAGTGTTGTACCTTGTTCGTGTGTATCAAGATCCTGGTGTACTACACAGAAGGATTCACCTTCTGTCTATCAAGGTACCTAATATAATCCAGGACTTTGTTATTTATGTTCTCTGTGTTGTTTATGTTCTGCATCTATCATTGAAAAATTACAAAAAATATTTATATCTATATCTTTATGTTCGTTGTCTATGTTTATTTAATTTCTGTGTTTAAGTTCAATTAATTATTCATGTTTATGTTCTTCGTTTAAGTCATCTTGCCTTCCTGCATATCATCTTGCATACATATCCTCTTTTTCGCTTCCGCTATCCACCTATATCTCCACTCCGAATCATTCCATAGGCATTATATATATATATATATATATATATATATATATATATATATATATATATATATATACACGTCCTTGCACATGGCCGCTGGGTATCAAGCAGCAGCTCTGGGGCACGTCTTAGCAGATCTTCCATATATTGGGCCTAATTGGTTGGTTGCCAAAATTTATCATGCCAAAGATTTGACAAACCATAATTTTGGCTAGTAATTGGTTGGCTACCAAAATTTGCCAACTACTCATATTTGGCTTGCCAAATCTTTGGCAACCTTTTTGCCCAAGATTTGGTTTGCCAAATCTTTGGTACGGCAAATTTTGGATGTCAACCAATTAGGCCCATTCTCTTCTTCTTTGAGGGATCTTCAAGAGGACACGCACCGCACTCCGTTTGTTCTTCGGTTGCTCAGTAGCTGAAGAACACCTCTTTCCTCGTAGATGAACATTGAGCTTGTGCGGAATTTACGCATCGAAGAAGTGAAACTAGCACCGAGTCTATAGGCGATTTGAAAGCTCCCCGACCGGATGGCATGCCGGCTCTTTTCTATAAACGCTTTTGGGATACAGTTGGTGATAAAGTGTCACAAGAGGTATTAGCGGTCCTAATAGTGGTGCTATGCCACAAAATTGGAATGATACTATTATTTCTCCGATCCCCAAGGTTCCAAATCCCGAGAAGGTAACGGATCTCCAGCCCCATAAGTCTCTCGCAATGTAGTGTATAAATTAATTTCCAAGGTACTTGCAAATAGACTCAAAGTGATCCCCGCCTCGAGGTTGTCACACCAAGTCGAGTGCTTTTGTCCCGGGTCGTCTCATCTCGGATAATATTTTGATAGCCTATGAGTTGACACATTATATGCTGAATAGAAGAAAGGGAGATTTAGGCTATGCAGCCATCAAACTTGATATGAGTAACGGGTAGAATTGAAATTTTTAGATAAAATAATGAGGAAGTTGGGTTTCTGCGAGACATGGATACAATTAATTATGAAATGTGTATCTACTGTTAATTATCGGATCAAAGTAAATGGGGCACTATCAGAGGCGTTTACACCCGAAAAGGGGTCTCGGCGGGGAGATCCTTTATCACCATATTTGTTTTTGTTATGTGCGGAAGGTTTTTCGGTTCTTACGAATAAAGCGGAGGAAGATGGCCTAATGATGGGGATAAAAATCTGCAGGAATGCGCCTAGTGTTTCTCACCTACTTTTCGGCGACGACTCTTTGATCTTGATTCGGGCGAAAGGGGAGGATGCTAGTCGGCTTGAGCATTCAGAGTTGTATGAGCAAAGTTTCGGTCGATGATCAACAAGGCAAAATCAGCTATCCTATTTAGCACAAACACAAAATCCGTACAGAGAAGAGGAGTGAAAGAAATTCTTCAAATAGAGAAGGAAACTATGAATGAAAGATATCTAGGACTTCCTGTCCATGTGGGGAGTTCCAGATCTGAGGTGTTTGCATATTTGAAAGACAGAGTGTGGAAGAGAATACAGGGGTGGAAGGAGAAATGTTTATCATGGGCGGGGAAAGAGATTCTGATCAAAGCCATTGCCCAAAGCTATTCCAACTTTTGCTATGGGTCGCTTTGATATAACTAAAACCCCTGTGTGACCAAATTAGCGCGATGGTCCATCGGTATTGGTGGAACCAAAGCGGAAGGGAAACATAAAATTCATTGGCTAAGTTGGGAGACCATGATCAAACCCAAGAAGGAAGGGGGACTAGGGTTCAGAGATATCTATGCCTTTAACATTGCGATGCTAAGTAAACAGGCTTGGAGACTTCTACAAAAACCTGTCTCTCTTTGCTCCAGGGTTCTTCAAGCCAAATATTACCCTGGACGCACATGTTTAGAGGCTCAAGCACGACCTGGTATTTCTTACTCCTGGAGAAGCATACTTAGGGGAGTAGACCTGCTGAAGAAAGGCCTAGTATGGAGAGTTGGTGACGGCGAAAATCTGAATATTTGAACAGATCGTGGCTTCCGAGGGATACAACAAGGAAACCAATTACGCCTAGAGGTGCTAACTTGCTTCGTGATGTAGCAGAACTCATAAATCCAATGACGGGAGGCTGGGACACACAACTTGTGAAAGATACCTTTTGGGAAGAGGATGCAAAATTGATCTTGTCACTCCCTGTTCATGGTGGTAGAGAGAACAAGGCTGCATGGCATTTTGATAAGAAATGTATTTTTTCCGTGTTATGATGGGTTGTGGAAGAAGATATGGGAGACCAAGTGTGCAAATAAAATGAAGCATTTCTTATGGAGATTTTATTATAATAGTCACCCTCTTAGAATGAATTTAAAAAGGAGAGGGATGAATATAGACACCAGGTGTGTGGTCTGCCAGCGTTTTGATGAAGATGGGGCACATGTCTTTTTCAAATGCAAGGTGATGGAAAAGGTTTGGTATTACATGGGCATGAATCGAGAGAGGGACTTATTGCTGGCCAAATCATCTGCAAGAGAGGTGATCGAAACTATCATGGCTATGCGAGAGGAGGAGAAACTGAAGTGTTGCTTTGTGCTCTGGATTTGTTGGTCTGAGAGGAATCGCATTAGAGAAGGTTTGCCTGCAAGGAAGCCGGATTGGCTTGTACACAACATTCAAGTGCAGTTAGCTCAATGGAGGAGCGAAGATAAAGATGTCCCAACATCTAGAAGAGGATGAGTGCGGAGATGGGAGAAGTCGGTCGAAAATTTTGTGAAAGTGAATTGTGATGCTGCTTTTCAGTTCGACACAGGTAACGGTGGCTGGGGATGTGTCTTGCGTGACTCGGATGGTGACTTCGTTATAGCAAGACGCGGGAGAGTGGAGGCCCTGATGAGTCCGATGCATGGAGAACTTATTGCGTGCATTCATGGCGTCCAAGCTGCAATAGATGCCGGTGTGGGTCACATTGTCGTGGAGACGGATGCAGCTGAAGTGGTGAAGGCGGTGTATTCTGAAGCTTATGATTTCAGCGCGATGACACACCTCGTCCAAGAGTTCCATAGCTTGCTAGCTGATAATTTCATCTCATGGTCTATTAAATATTGTTCACGATCTTGTAATAGGGTTGCTCATGAGTTGGCAAACCTAGGTAGTGCTTGTGCTCCGGATGAAGATCCAAATATGGACTCAATTCCGGCTTGTATCCGAAGGTGTACTTGCGATGATTCAGCCGTTCTCGAGTAATGGAAATAGCTATTTCCCTATAAAAAAAAGAGAATTGGCTACTGCTCCGCAGCATTTTCTGCATTTTTTTTTAGTTTTTTTGATAATACGTATCTGTATTCTCGGATAAGGAAAACATACATAGGGGCGTATAAATACGCACACGCACGTAAAGGATACGGGTACAACTGTTCCCTCCAAACTACACGAAGTACCTTAGAAAAAGAAAAAACTACACCGATGCCCCTGGATCCTTCGCGAATCCTCTGAGGTCGTCCACCACCTCGCCGGCCGTCGCCACCGAAGAAGAGGACGATGACCACCGTGAGCTGGAGCAGTCCCATCGCACGCAGGCTTTGAAGAGGAGTCGAAGTTGACACTCGTCGTGAAGACGAGATGAAGCCGCCGGGCGCCGCCCATCGGCCGGGGCCACGCCCCCAACTCCTCCGGCTCCCGGATGCGGGGCTCGCGTCGCCGCCACCGCCGAGAAAAAGAAAGAGCCGATCCGCCCGCCACCAACCACATCACCCAAGAACAGAGCCGCATCCAAGCAAAAGCGGGCCATGAACGACATCACCTGAAGAAGACGATGCGCCGGCCCCGAACTCCGCAGAACTCCCGGACCCCTCCGACGGCGCTGGAGGAGGACACCGCCGGGACGAAGAAGGGGTGGAGAAGACTTATTCCCCAGCGCCGTCGACCCCTTCGCCTCGTCGACGCCGCCCAGATAACTCCGGCAAAGTAGCTTCCTCGCGGTCGCCACCTCCGGAAGCGCTAGCTCCGCCGCCGACACCGACGACGAGCAAGACCTAACCCTAGCCGGCGATATAGAAGGCGCCGGCGGGAAACAGTAACTCCTAAGCCTACAGACTAGAGCTATACAAGCCCTCCCGCCAAGGAGCCGGGCACCCCTCTCATCTCCGCCGCCGGCAAGGGCACCGGAGGAGAGGGGGCCGGCGGATCGACGGAGGCAAAAGCAAGTCGCCCTCCGAATCGCCTTTCTACTGTAGAAGGGGAAAGACGGTTCAGACTAGAACTTTTTTCAGTTAAGCTAGCATTTTCTGCTAGTTGCTTCAGGAAGCAGTAGAGCACCGCTAGTAAAACCGCTAGAGTTCAAACCGAATGGTAGTAGAATGTTAAAGTGACAAATGGAGTAACCAAATCGAAAGTACAGCAGTTACAGATTAATCAACACCTGCTACCACAAGGTATGGGAACCATTGGGAAGCATAGGAGACCACAGCAATCAGGATGTTCATGGAGACCTAAAAAGATGAATGCGCAATGAACTTCAAGCCAGAATTTTTCTTTCCTACAGTACTTAAAAGAGAGAGAAGGGCCGAGAGGCGAGAGAGAAACAGGTAGAGATAAGCACCTTCGACTGCTACCGGTAGATGCATGGGTAGATGTCAGCATGAAACCTCAGAAAATGACAGTGATTGCTCCAGATAATATTGTCATGAATGAGATCAAAAGGTGGTGCAGGCAGAGGCAGGAGTGTTCATGCTACACAGCTGCACTAGCTGGTCGCATGAATTACATCACCTCGCTTGTTTCAAGCCAACTTCATGAGGAGGAGAACTATAACTTTAGCTAAAAAGTTGTTTTAGCTTATCAGCCAACAGTATTTTATTCTCCCAGAAAATCAACTGTTTCAACAGTATTTTAGTTTATCAGCCAATTTATAAGTCCTACCGAACAGCTTAACGAGTTCGTGAAATTAGTGAATTTAAACCAGCAGCTTATTTTCTCGGAACTGAAATCCAAGAGAGGCTTGACCAGTAGCTGGGCTAACCAACGGTTGCAAGGCTAACTACCAATTCTTTCTGGTCAGGAGGAGTACATGGTGTCGCGCATCTCAAGTATATAGTTATGAACTCTGGCCTGATTGGTTGGTTGCCAAAATTTACCATGCCAAAGATTTGACAAACCATAATTTTGGCTAGTAATTGGTTGGCTACCAAAATTTGCCAACTACTCAAATTTGGCTTGCCAAATCTTTGACAACCTTTTTGCCCAAGATTTGGTTTGCCAAATCTTTAGTATGGTAAATTTTGGATGTCAACCAATTAGACCCTCTATTTCTCTCTTATTAATATATGCCAGGTAATCAGATCTTTAAAAAAAAAAAGGAGTACGATGGGCTTGTGTTGCCACGAAGGATTCTGAAGTATCAGAGGAAACAGCACAGAGAAAGTATCGCCCCTGACTCCTAACCAACGTTGGCAAGGCTGTATCTGTCTTACTATCTCCCCCTGTTTAGATAGTATACAGATTTTTATAAAAATCTCAAAATCTTTTAACGTATTCAAACAGGCCTTAGTTTTGATTTAGTTTATTACAAATACGAGAATCCACAGCACTAGAGTTCTGTATTGGCTAGCGTGTGTTCCATGAAATTGTCCACTTGTTCGCTTCAGCTAAAAAGCCATTTCAGTTTATCAGCCAGCAGTATTTTTTTCTCACAGAAAATCAGCTGTTTCTACAGTAGTCCTGCCGAACAGCCCGACAATTTATACAGGCACACGTTTTTTAGGTGACACGAACACACGCTGATCAGAATTCATCAGACATACTCCGTACACCGTGGACTCTGCCGCTCTGGCCATGCCATCGCCTTCGCCTCAGACTCATCAGAGCTTACTGGAGATGGCGATGGGCCTGGGCTTAGGCCGGGCCGGTGTGGCCTCCTTGGGCACCACGACGGTGAGCACCCCGTTCTCCACGGCGGCCCTGATCCCGTCCGCCCGCACGTTCTCCGGCAGCGCCACGGCCCGCGCGAACTCCGGCTTCCCGCGCTCCGCCACGTGCCACACCGTCCCCTCCTCCTCCTTCCCCTTCCCCTTGTCCTTGGCCGCGGGCGGGGCGCCCCTGATGGTGAGCACGTTGCCCTCCTCGACCTGGACCTTGACGTCGTCCTTGCCGAGGCCCGGCACGTTGACGCGGAGCACGTGCGAGGCCGGGGTCTCCACCCAGTCCATGGCTGCCGCCGCGCCCGAGGACCACTCGACGGCGGGGAACGGGCGCGCGTGGAAGAGGCGGCGCAACGGGCTCCCGAAGAAGAAGTCCGCCATTGGAGTTGGACCGGATTTGGTTGGGGCAAAGGAAAGCAGCTTTCTTTAGCTTGGAGCGCAGCGCAGCTGGATCGATGGAATTGAAAATTTGAGACTGCAGAGGAGTTAGTTTCTTGGGGACCCTGCTGGCGAATTGGGGAAGACGGGAACAATGGCGACGGAGGGGGTTAAATTATGATGAACACGGCCGGACGTCCACGTCACTGGATGGTTCCAGAACCAGATAGACATGATGGAGAATGATGTAGAGGGGTGATGATTTGAGAAGCCTCTAGAATATGATGGCACACGACTCGGGAGCATCGCAGCGCAGGTAAGCGTGAAATGAGCTGATACACAGCGTGGCCATTGATTTTTAAACTAGAATAGCATTGCTCAAATAATCTTCTTTTGCAGAAGAAATATAATATGTCAACACATACTAAAATGCAATGAAGAAATACATAAAAAATTCTTATGAGTAACCTGAAAATACACAATAATATCTAAAATTTACTTAGAATAGCTTTCTATTGAAATACCTACTCTTATCTTAGCTCAAAATATCATACTTCCCAACAAAATTTAATATATGGAAAGAACCAGAGAACCAGTGGTGCCCTGAAGAACTACACAACAGTTTGAAGATAGTTTGTTTGGTTGAGTGAATGTTTGTTTCCATACATGGAAAGAACTAGAGAACCAGAGAACCAGTGGTGCCCTAAAGAACTACACAAACATCCACTCATACCTCCAGTTGGCGTCTAATCAAGAAGGTGCTCCAATGGTACAAGTATTTTGTTATGATAAGATAATAACGAAGTAACATGAATTTGTCCTTAAGATCCCTTTAGAATTCCTTAGTTTTTCCTCTACCCAACAAAACACATATGCATTCCTATATTATTCCGACATTTTTTCTGTTCCTATATTTCCTCATTCCTGTGTTTTCAAGGGGACCTAAAGGGTTAGAGTATCCGAGTAGCATCAGATAATGGTAGCATCAGATAATTTGAGCACTTTGGGCTATAAATACCCCTTACCCGATCATTTCCATGTGATTGAAACTTTGGAACACAAGGAAAGAAAAAGCATATAAATAGAAAAGATAGGAATTGCACAACAATGCAGTTGCAAAACAGAGGATCAGAAAACACATGAATTTAAAGGAATGATCATTTGGATGGACCATGGGAAAAACATAGGATTACCAAGAGGTTTTTAATGGATGCCAAAGTTTCTAGTTTTCCTCTAAATAATAGCATTCAAACAAAATTTCCTACACTATTCCTATGCTCCATTCATGTGAACCAAAGTCATGAATAGTAACAATTCCTATAGGATTCTCAAATTCCCTCAATCCTATTTTTTCTTCAATTGTTCCTATGAGCCAAAGGAGGCCTTAAAGGTTAAGACACACATATTTGAGGGCTCACCAGGCTCACTTTTTAAAAGTTGAGAAGATTAAGGAAATATCACAAAGTTTGGACTCTCTTACTGTTACTTTAGGCTTATTAGCACATTTTTAAGGTTAAGTCTAGTGTTAGGAAGATTTGTACACCCCCATGCTGTGTAGATTATGCTCATCAAAACACGGGTAGATCTAGCGGTGGGGTGGACAGGGCTGAAGCTCCCCAACATTGCAATACACATTACGTTCTTGCAATTCACTTTATGTGTTTACTTTTCCTAATTGCTTTTCTTATTTGTTAATATTGCATTAACCTAGGCTTTGAATAATTAACCTAGGCTGCTAAAGCGTAGGGCACATTAGATGTACTGCAAACCTGATTTACGGAGGTAGATATATTTACAAAGGTAGCAAGGGCCAACCATCTCTAGAAAATGGTCATACTAATAGGTGTTTGCAGCAATAGGCTTTAGAATTCTGACTCTATAAATGGTTTCCAAAAAACAGAAAACACAACCATAAAAATATAATTATTTTCCTACTAATCCTAGGACAAGCACCATGTCGTGAGTTGCATGAGTTTTTGTGAGAAATACATACGCATGCATTTTCTAGAATTAGAACCTAAGACCTAAAAATCCTATCACATGAACTCTCCTTGCCACCACAGCACACGGTCGCTTATGACAAAGTGTAAGAAGCTATTCTTTTCTCTTAGTTTTTACAAATATTTTGTTGAATATTAGTGCCCCTAAATGGTCTCAAATAAAAAAAAAATTATAAATACAAAGTTTTAGATCTTTTCAAGCTATACATCTTTGGTATAGGGCTTGTCTTCGTCTGAGGTTGTTTGAAAATTTTAATTATTTGAATTTCAAAATCTATAATTTTTTAAAAAATATTTATATAAATAATTTAAATAAAAGACTTCTGAACTACAAAGTTGTAGATCATGTCGAAAACTATAACTTTGGTGTAGGCCATGTCAACACTCAGGGTCGATTGAAAATTCCAAATTTGAATCACAACATCTAGGAACTAAAAATGAATATTAGGAACTCTAAATGATTTTGAATAAAAAACCTATCAGCTACAAAGCTATATATCATCTTTATGAAATTCGTCTTCATTTGGCTTCATACATGAAAAGGTTATGACTTGTTTTGTATGACAACTATTTATGTAAACCCACCTCTATAAATCAAATTTCTGACTTTCAGTGATGGAATATTCATGGATACTCCTAGTGTGCCACCTCTACCTTCATTTATTTTTCAGAGCCAACTCTAAAAGTTAACTATGCTAGTGATAATGGTCTCATTGTCGCCACAACTTCCAGATCAGTCGCTACCTTGTAGTGAGCCTAGCTAGCTCGCTGAATGGAAGGAGCGGCAGGGATTGAGAGGGAGAAGGAGAGGGAAAGAGAAAGAAAGATGGGACTTGTTAGTGTGTATATATAAAAAAAATGGTGTTGTGTTAGTGGACCTGATATCCGAAGACTACATCGCTTACCGCAAGTTTTGAATATTTACCATGTTTGGAGTCCAAAAATTACATTTTAGTTAGGCATGCCTAAATCTTGAATAAGAACACATGATAAGTCCAAAAATCGCTAATTAAATTTACTCATTAGTCACGCATATTGAGGCCACATCATTGTACGGACAGCACAATTTGGACGGTTTAAAGCAAATTACAAAGATTAGACCACACATGGTACAGTACTAAGCAAATTCATGGTACTAAAATACATTTTTAATAGCACTTTATTGGAACCTGAAATCAATGACAATTTTAATTAAGGGCCACTGATGAAATTAGTTTAGTAATAAATCCTGGCTCGTATAATAAGCACGCCATTATTTGGAAAAATAACGCTACCAGCCATCTGCTAATGAACTTTCAAGCCCTACCCACACTCATCAGCAATGATTTAACAGCACTAAGCAGAGCACTAAGACAAGCTCATCATCCATTTTCGTACAAACTCCTCATGATGGCAACCATTGTCGTCGTCACAAAAGCTGAAAATAGTGATCCAGCTCGTCAACCGCCATATATTCATCACTATATGGTATCCCATTCCAAGATGCAGTTTCTGTAGCCAATTACCTTAAAGAGATATTGATCATAACAACAACAATAATATACATAAATTAATTCACATCACCCAACCCTAAGAGATAGATGATAGTATGATACCAATTCGGAACTCTAAAAAGTATGATACCAATTCGACACATAAACTTGCACAATGTTGAATCATGCTCCATAATAATTAAATACACTGTATATAAGTATATATATAACGGGCAGAGACCACATAATTTGTTATTTTTGCGGGAAATATATCTTCTTGCATCGTGGCTACCTAGCACTAGCTGCGTAGGTGGTACCGGATGGAATCTTCACTTCTTCACATGTCTGCACAGGGAACGCCTTTCAGCTTGCACCATTTCAGCATGGCTTCCCTTTGTTTCGAGAGATAAAGACATGACAAAAGAGACCCTAAAAAATAAAAAGGAGGCAGATTGAGTAAAGCGGTTTTCAAGCCAAAGCCACCGACCGATCCAATCTGATTCCAGTGGTGATCATCCTGCATGCTCTTAGCTTTTGCCTGCATACATATATATACACACATGGTTCAGATAACACTACTAGTTGAGGTAAAAGTGGTAGTACACATCAAAGAATGCCATGGACATGAGAAATACAATATATAGATTAATTGTAATGTAAGTTCAGAAAAACTGGCAGTTTCAAGCTTGTGTAATGAAGTCTTACCGCCAACACCACCGGCCCTACGGAGAAAGGAGAGGAAGACGATAACAATGGCGACCGCTGCCACCAAGCCGATGATGATGGCAAGGGTTTTCCCAGATTCATCTGATCATGAACATTGACACTGAATTAAGAGCAGCAAACATCTACTAAAAGTCAAACTAATCTGCTAAGAATATTTACTTCTATATGTATCTAGTGTAGCTTTGTGCAAAGTATGGTGGTAATTAAAGGGTTTAAAGCTACCCCAAAAGGCAGAAAAGGCTGTGCAGTACACTACTACTGAGAGACAGTGGGATACGGGAGATATCCTCTGGTGTGCTTCAGATTCCAATGATGCAAAGCTGGATCATTTTGGTGCCACTTTGTGATACACTGCGGGCCTCAGAGCATGGTTAAACAACACAAGGGAGAGTGAATCCATTTCAAAGCCTAGCTAAAAGTGCAGAGGAAAGTGAAAGGCAAACAAAAGTTCTTTTGGTCTACTTTGGATGAAAGATACCTTTGCATGCAGTTTGGACTTGGGGACATACCACACATACACAATTTATTATTTGCATATAAATAGATACAGTACACCTACCGGAGCATGCACTGTACATGCGGACCACCAAAGTTGATTAGTATTGAATGGTCCTGTGTCATCACTAATCAGTACCACACACTGTAATGCAGTACCCTAGGCAGGCTAAGGACATCTTTTCTGCTTATTAATTAAGTAAATTGAATAATACCTAATTGTTTGTTTATGTTACGAATTTATTAATAAGTAACACTTATATATTATAAAATTGGATTTAAGTAGATCAAGAACGTTCTATCGCGGGTGGCTGGTGTCCTAATAATGATTAATTCACACCCTGGTAGATGTGGGGACTATGCAGTAAGCCATGTCAAATTTCTAGTCTATCTACCTAGGTTTGCACAGGCTACATGGAAACCCCCAATCTCAGCAAATTTGCTGGCAGAGATGGTAGCAAGGAGCCGATAATAATAGTTAAGGTTCTGGATCATTCATTTGTAGCGTCAACTTCGTCAACATAAACCCTACTGCTTAAAATTCACACTCTATTCCTTTTATCTAAAGTGATGTATCGATTGTGAATGTTCAACTAGTGGCTGCCATACTCTCTAGTCTCTATTTTATATTCCTTTTGTAAAACCCAAACAAGGCTGTTCCTTACGCTATGCTAAATATTGGAAATTGCATGCCCCTTTTTTTTAAAAAAAAAATCCACAATTTCATGAATAAAATAAACCAGAAGAGAGAGAGCAACCATTTGCCACTGTACTACTATAAACAACACAGTTTTGCAATTCTAGAACCCCTAGAATCTTGTGCAGATGATTTGAGCCTTGCAGTTCATGCACCCCATCATGACACGACGTAAAATAAGAGGACTAAAGGAAGGGTGCAACCGACGTTGTGTACCAAACAGAAAATAAAGAAAACTACTATCTATTCTCAGTAAATGTCCCGTATTTTTAACAAAGTGAATCGTACGCGTATATACTGTGTGGTGCCATGCTAGTGGGTAGGCACATGATGATCCAGTTGTGGTATGTGCAAGATCCAACAAATATTCAGGACCAGCTGACCTGCCAACGTGGTTTCTTCAGAGTTTTACGTGCAGATCATCGATGGATGGTACGCGGAACGAGATAACGGTGAAAACCGCAAGGATCCACGCTGTTCAATCATGCATCAATCAAGAAAGCCCCTAGATCGTCTGACTGCCCAAAGCAACCTAGCTACTCACACTCTCACCATCACAAAGAAACCTTTAATTTGGCTAAAATCAGAGCTGAACCCAAGCTAACGGTTTGAAGATCATGTTGTTAACACTGCCTAAGAATATTTCATGTCCATCTATAGCGTTTTTATAGGCTTGTTATTTGGGAACGGCATGCATATATACACGATGGACATGAATTCTGTAGAAAAGGGTTAAATTCTCACAAACATTGACAGTTCGAAAAGTCTAGGTACTTTCTTCCCAAAAAAACGAGTGTATGGTAGGAGCGAGAAGACGACGGAAATTGATGGCAACGAGCAGCTGCTTACGTACCGTGCTGTCCGTACGTGTTTGGCACGAATCCACCGTATGCGTATCCATTGCCTGCTGTTCCTCCCACACCGCCGCCGCCACCGATGACATTGCCGCCGCCGGTACCGGTACCGGTACCGGTACCGGCACCACCACCTCCGACGGCCGGTACTCCTCCGGCGCCGGTGCCGCTGCCACCGGCGGCATTGGACCAGAAGCGCGCGTAGCACTTGCCAAGGTAGACCTCGCCGGCGGAGGCGTAGCCGCAGCCGGCCTTGAGCTGCGAGGACGCGGCGGAGACGCAGTCGGTGCATGCCTTGGCGCCGAGGTCCCCGACGCACTGCGACATGGCCTGCACGTACCCGGCCGCGCCGGCGCGGTAGGAGCCTAGCTCGTTGGCGCCGGGCGCCGCGGCGGCCACGAGCGCGCCCAGCGCCGCGTCGCGCATGGCCACCACGCCCGTGTCGCCCGCGCTCTCGCCGCCGCACTTCTTGAACAGCACCGTCGTGTCCTGCTTCCCCAGGAACGAGTCGTTCCCGTACCGCACGAAGCAGGCGCGCAGCTGCACCGCGGCGCCCGCCGCCGTGTTGCACAGCGAGGAGAGCTTGGAGACCGCCGACTTCACGCAGCCGCCGCACACCGCCGCGGGGAGGTCGGAGCGGCACTGGTACACGCCGGCCAGGCCCGACGACGACGGCGAGGTGTAGTTGCCGTAGGCGGTGAAGCCTGCGCTGTTGACGAGGGACGACAGCGCGGTGTCCACGTCCGCGGCGTACTGGGACCCGGGGTCGTACCGCCCCTGCGAGCACCCGGCGTACACGAACGCCGTGTAGTCGTCGCCGCCGCGTGCGGGCGTCGCGCACGCGCACAGCATGATCAGCGCCACCACGGCGGGGAGCGCCGCTGCTGCAACAAGCTTCGACATGCTTGCTTCCTTCTTGGTAATTCCTTCTTCTTGAAGCTAGTCGAGGGGGCTCCAAGGAGAGAAGACCAACAAGAGGCAGCGAAGGGCGAAGTGTCTCTGTGAGTGTGGAGGGATGGGCTTGAGGGTTTATAAATGCCAGCTTGTTCGCTTCAGCTAAAAAGCCGTTTCAGCTTATCAGCCAGCAGTATTTTTTTCTCACAGAAAATCAGCTGTTTCAACAGTGTTTTGGCTTATCAGCCGACTTATAAGTCCTGCCGAACAGGCTCGCATATAGGGGTACTTGTTACCTGGATGAACACAGGTCAGTGTTAATTTTTGCAAAGTGTTGTGGTGCTAGTGCCAGGCCACCAGATTTTGTTTTGAATTTTAGGGAGATGATTTTGTTGGCCAATCATCCGAACCCCTCCAAGCGGGCTTCCAAAGTGGCCCAATCAATCAATGATTCGTTTCTGCAAAAAGTCTACTTTGGGTCCCCTAACTTTTACGAAAGTCTGCATGTCATCCCTGAACTCTAAAACCGGATAAAATACATCCCTTAACTTTTAAAACCGTTCATATTACATCCCTCAGTGGTTTTCAATCGTGGTTTTGCTACAGTAAAGGTGGTTTTGTCTTTTTATTTATTTTGGCTAATTTCTTTAAAAATCATAGTAAATTATAGAAAAATCATAAAATAGAAAATCTAATTTTGTTGGAATCCATATGAGTAGATCTACATGGTGAACATATAATATGGTATACTTTAGTACAAAGTTTTTACTTGTATAATTTATTTTAATTATAGAAATGCACGTATCTAAAGCTACAATAAAAACTTTGTACCAAAGTATAACATATTATATGTTCATTATGTAGATCTACTTATGTGAAGTCCAACAAAATTGAATTTTCTATTTTATAATTTTTCTATGATTTATTATGATTTTTTAAAGATTCAGCCGAAATAATAAAAAGCAAAACCACTATCGAAAAACCGCCGAGGGATGTAATATGAACGTTTTTGAAAGTTGAGGGATGTGTTTTATCCGTTTTTGGAATTCAGGATGACATGCATACTTTTCGTGGAAAAGTTAGAGGACCCAAAGTAGACTTTTTCCTTCGTTTCTCTTCTATTTTTTTTTATTATTTTTCTTATTACTTTTGTTTTATCGTACATTGAGCCAGATTCAGCCCAAGTGAGATGAGAAGGTTGGTCCATTAAGAAATAACTAGGCCACATAGCCCCGGCCCTAAATAGCGGTTGTTCAAAAATCTAGCATTGTCTAATTTTAAATTTAAAAATAATAATATATGGTATACAAATAATATCATGAGATAGATCATTGAATCTATTTTTATAATAAAATTATTTAAAAATATAAATATTAAATGTATTTTATATAAAATTAGTTAAATATATGGCATGGAAAAAAAAATAACAATTATTTTTAGCTATGGAGGGAGTAGCTGGTTTTGATCACCTAGGTTTTAGTGACTTCGCTCTGCTCCGAAGGACTTCCAATCTGTTGATCCCCGCGCTACCTGACGAGAGTCAAACATAGCCCTTATATTAAAAAGCATGTCCAATTAACCTCCCAAGTGATACTCTTAAGGCCAAGGTCAATAATAGAGCAATTGTTTCTTGTTTGTCTATAATTTTTGTTATTATTATATAGTACCGTATGTCTTTCTTTCTCTTTCCTATTCTTCCTCGTATGCAATATTATTTGGGTCCATAAACATGGATCCATGCTCAGTTTGATGCTTGCATAGGAGCCAAATTCTCTCACTTCTTTTCTCTCTTCCACACTAGAAAAAACGAATACTATATTATTATTCTTGCTCTAATCATCCATTCTGCTTCTGCCTATGGGCGGATTAAAATATCACCAATCTTTGGGGACAGGTTGACACCTACTCCCTTCATCCTAAATTATAAGACGTTTGACTTTTTTTTTTGACATCAAGTTTGACCACTGCCTTATTCAGTTTTTTATAAAATATTACTAGAAGTTCTTCAAAATAACTTAAGTTTAACTATATTTGTATAATTTTTTAATAAGATGAATGGTAATAGGTAAAAAAACAGTCAAACTGATGGAGGAGTAGCACTCTGCAGACTAATCGGACCGTACGGCGTGCAGTTGCATTGCATTAGCATTTTTCTGGTTCGTGCCTTCGTGGGCTGTTCTCGGTTGCATGCATATAGCATCTTTTCTGGTTCGTGGGCCGTTCCGACCATAGATGGCATGCTTGTAGGTTTTTTTTCTTTTTTATTTTCATTTATTTATCTCTTCCTTTTTCTATTTTAATTTATTGCTTATATTTATTTTTTTATTTTTTATGCAGTTTTTATTCTTCTTTTTACTTTTTTAGTCTAACTTAAA